>PNEQ01065724.1:0-24501 GCA_003012365.1 Medauroidea extradentata | reverse complement strand
CAAGAGCAGGTCGAGCTGAGGTGTACGAATAGCAAGACTCCTCGCTACCTGAGAATGACGGCAGAGACTGAGCATCTAGATCTGGTGCAAGGTACATAGTGCTGTTAGACAAGAGCAGGTCGAGCTGAGGTGTACGAATAGCAAGACTCCTCGCTACCTGAGAATGACGGCAGAGACTGAGCATCTAGGTCTGGTGCAAGGTACATAGTGCTGTTAGACAAGAGCAGGTCGAGCTGAGGTGTACGAATAGCAAGACTTCTCGCTACCTGAGAATGACGGCAGAGACTGAGCATCTAGGTCTGGTGCAAGGTACATAGTGCTGTTAGACAAGAGCGTGTCGAGCTGAGGTGTACGAATAGCAAGACTCCTCGCTACCTGAGAATGACGGCAGGGACTGAGCATCTATATCTGGTGCAAGGTACATAGTGCTGTTAGACAAGAGCAGGTCGAGCTGAGGTGTACGAATAGCAAGACTCCTCGCTACCTGAGAATGACGGCAGAGACTGAGCATCTAGGTCTGGCGCGGGACCTGCTCCACTTTCCTTCCACAAATAATTATGTTATCTCGAGAACGTGGGCGGTGTCTGTGAGCGACACCTTGCCGGCCGCGAGGAGAACTATAAATACACCCACACACTACCCCCTCCCTTCCCACATGCCACCACTTCCTGCATCAGTGCTGCCAAATACCAGTGCGAGTGGTTCGCGGACAACTTAGCATGTCTCTAACCAACCTATGAATGATTACCTTCCCTCGTGGATTGCCGTGGTTTATCGCGCCTGACCGAAACAAGTGTTTTAGATGTTGGCAACATGTTTACAGTGTTATTACGGACCCTTGATTTTCACGAAATATTTCTGCATCTACTTGTTGCCAAGCCTTAGTTCCACCTCTGCAGTTCTACTTATTTGTTATTGGCAGAGTTTCTGTGTGTCAAGACTTCTCTCATTTGACTCTACCATTCAGAATAAGGTCGCTGCAAATAACACAAGTCCATGATATGCAGTAACACGTTAAGTCACGTGATAGTTACACTCAGCCAATCACTGTCCACGAGTCAGAGCTGCAGATGTGGACACGAGGCACTGAAGCAAGCTGATGCTGAAATATTTACACCAAGAACAAGGGTTCCTAAATATTATTTCTAGAGTCACTATTTTATGGCGAAGTTATTTATGTATCAATCGATTTCAATGTTTTATGTGCACATCTGCTCTGTGGTCAGCGATTGGTAGAAACATGCAAAATTCGCGTTATTTTCTGACGCTGGCTGATATTGTCGTGACTTGCCGCGGACAATGCTTACACGGTAGAGAGGCGTAACACACGTACATGACAACACATACAAGTTCGTGGCCAATTGAATCGCAGCTCATGCGCTGTTATGTATAGGAAAGTGAAGTTTAGTCTGCTACCAAATGATAACGCGAATGTTGTGTGTATGTCTCCAGTGAATGTGTGTTTTAACTGCCACTTTGCTTGGCCGTCTACTGGCAAGTCACAGACGTACGATATCACAACTGTCTTACTGTGATTGGTACAGTCAGATGAGAGGCGTGTCTGAACAAACACACGCTGCTAATACACATGAAGCAAGCTGCAGATGTGCGCGTAAGTTAGTGAAACAAAATGGTTCAGATAATATTTTCGCGACAAAATAGTGGTTTTAACTATAACTAGGGGCATTGGCTTATCGCTAGGTACAGGAACATTTCGCGAATCAATCACCTGCATGTTGGAATGCGCTATCCTATGCATACTCAAGCCCCGACCATTTGTCCGTTAAGTGCTGCTCAGTGGAACAACAGACAATGTACGAATGGACGGGGCTGGAGTATGCAAAGTGCAATGGATTCTAGCCCCTACTTATCGCGGGAAGTTCTGACAATTTCCTAGACTTCAATGTAACGTATTAGTCTTCACCGTTCCTCTGTCGTTATTGGCGTGTCCTCATTTGACTGTGCCAATGATAACTCTGGTGTTTCACTATTGGACATCTGTGATTCGTCTATGAACAGCGGACACGAGCCACGTTAACTGTTGTCCAATCACAAGACGCTGCACACTTGTGCAGACTGCGTTAACAAGAGAAATTATTCAAATTTCCACTGTCATTGCTTATACCTAGAGGAACGTCAATTTCGCGGATTCATCTGGCAGCAGCCCAGACTTGTTAGTCCTATACACCCACTGGCCACAATCGATTATCTATTGGCTTATAACCGTACCAGCAGGTAGCAAACGATTACACTTCGCATTATTTCCTTATTTACTATAACTGGCTTGCAGTAGTCAAACGCGTTTCGCAACAGCCGCCAGCAAGTCACAGACATGACAAAGAAGTATACATAATTGGCGTTCAATCTGACCTGGAATGTATCTGCGAAATTTACGTTCCTCTACTCATAACCATACGAAATATTTTGGACATACGTAGTCGCAGCATTTTGTCTTCTAAGAAAGCCAATGGCGAGACAGCAAAACAATAAAATTAACGAGCCGACGAAATAAATGTAACAAAACAGTACGTCACACTTACAGTCATCGATTAATGTAAATGAGATAAACGGTAAACTACACGTGTTGCCTGGTAGAGAAGTCATTGTGTTTACCTGCCGGAAGTTACGCGGCATGACGACGTGTGTAGTTGCAGTTGTATTACTGTGAGGATTTGACGAGTTTACAAACACTTTCAGAACGCACACTCCAGGACACGTGATGTAAGGCATGTAACCAATGAGAGGGAGAACTAACAAGAAACCAGAACTTAATAACTTGAGGTATTTATTACTGATCTGACGCCAGCAGTTGCCTAGACTGAAGAGATATTTGTGTCGAAATTGTTCATGTTATGACGAAATTAGTCTTTGTTATTTCACAACCTGAACAGGAAAATAATATTAAATTATATTTTATATATCTCAAAACATTAGAAGTCTCTATCTCCTTAATTACCTTAAGAAAGAACCACGTCAATAGTAACGCTTTCCTTTTTGTTGTTGCCGTGAAAAATGTGTTCTAGGAATCATAACTAATAATTTTGAAGTTTTTAAAACGTTATGCAATATAAAATATGTTGGTCAATTAAATGCGTACTGTATGTGAACTTTAAAATATAAATAATTACATGCACCAACTGCCGTAAGACAGTACAGAAGATTGCACAGAAGATAGGATAGCAACAACAAATAAGAACATAACGATGACGACACAGAAGGTGTATATACAAAACATTATTACAACCGTTAACGAGAAATGACAACTAGAGGATGTATGACGTCACTCTTCCATACAGCCTAGGCTGTGTGTGGCGCTGCGGCGGCAGAACATGGAACTATTTATCCCAGAACAAGATGTAGGCATGGCGCAGGCGCACTTGTGTCCTCTCCCCTCCAACGTCACTCGAGATAAAGCAGGTCGTCTTCATAATAACCATTCAGATGCATTAAGCGGGTTTGTTTATAGCCTATGGTTAAAAATAAGCGTGAGCTAGTGTTCTTTGTTGACGGTAACCTAAGTGTGATGGACTGAGATTGTGGCTCCGATGTGAGCCTCCTAGTACAGCTGGGTAATTATTACTTACCCCGGGAGGTTGATGAACTCTCTATAGTATACTACCAGAATATCAGTCAGTGTAATGTACGCACTGAATAGTTAGTAAATAAATTGTTACATATCAGAAGTGAAGCCATGGAGGGTTAGAGGATATAACCCCACCTTGAACCTTTTGAATGAAATTATTTTAAAAGTTAAAACTATTTTTCCCAGTAGAATATTCAGTTATTTGGTACGAAAACTGCTCAAACAGCTCTATTTTCAACCTAGAATGACAATTTTGGGGGGGGGGGGAGGATCCCCGGACCGTGCGATATAAAAGGTCGGTCTGTGTTCATTTTATCAGTCGATCAATTCCTGTGCAGTTTCCAGACAAGCATCAGGAATTACTGTTAACTCCAAAGCTGAGAGTAGATAATATAAGCAGAGTTGGTGGAAAATTGTGGTAATTTTTTTCCAGCGTATTCTACAATTCAGTGTAGTCAGGTAAGTGGACTTGACATCTCGTCGACAGCGAGGTCAATAGAGACGATGACACGACTTGATACGACAGCCGCCTCAGATATGACTACATAACAGTCAACGCTCCCCACACCTCACCTTCTCTAATGATAACGTTTGTACTGATTTCATTGGTGTCATTTGACTTAGGTGAATTACAGTAATTTGATATTACATTCACCTTCTAATTAGAATTTGATTGTGGACATACGCCGTTGCTCATGTTTTGCTGATCAAAACTTGTGTTGAATGACAAAGTGCAAAAAACACAGATAATTACGTAAAACACAAAACAAACAGAAATAAACAATCCCAGGAATTCTGTCAGATATTTTTCTTTATTTATTTTTTATCATTTTTTTATATATTAGACAGCAAGAATTCTATAGCTAAATTCAGTCAAAAACTCTGACAGAATTCCCCTGGAATTACTTTTTTCTGTTTATTTTGTGTTTAACGTCTTTTTTTTTTTTTTTATCCAACACAAGTTTGATCAGCAAAACGTGAGCAATGGCGTATGTCCACAATTCAATAAATTCTCTTTCTAAACTCCCATTGCAACAAAATTTAAAAAAAACGTTCACTTCCTAGGTAGATAATACTGGCATGCAAGAAATATTTTTCAAAATAACGTATGAATAAAATGTAATTCTAAAATGTATATTTCTGGAAATAAAAATGTTAAATAATGATGAAGTACATTGAGAAGTAAACTCTCCCGAGATGCGTTGCAGTGCCAATTACATGTTGCAAAAAATCGTAATAAATTGTGGTCATTATGCGTGGTAGTGAAATTGAAAAATTGAAAAGAGAACGCTTATCTAACCTAATTATAATATGACTGTAAATAATAATTGTCCTTGTAAACTAAGAAAGAGAAGTAGAATACAAAGATGTATGCTTCTTGTCAATATTTATGGTAAATGGCAAACATTATTATTTAAAGAAACAATAGTAAAATATATTTTCGTCATTACTTCTTTCATAATTACACATTTTTCTTGTGAGTCAACTATTAAAGTAAGATGACAAATTATTATTGTAAATATTAAACCTATGCCATATTTAAGTGAGTATTTTAGTGTACAATTGAAGACTTGTCAGGACATTTAGAACACTTGGCTACAGGAAGACATTGCGTGATATTATCTGGTCAGTTACATCGTGCAGGTCGACACTTAGACAAGTTACTGTGTGTAAACCAGGATGTATGTTGGACACTCGACACTCAAGTCGTGGCCTTACCTGGCAATGGTTTGGCGCGCACGAGGCAGAGAAGCGAAGAAGCTACAAGGGCAACACTGACGCGCGTACTCAATGTTCCACCGTCCCTATGCACGAGGCAGCTTCTCCGTCGTCCGTCTGGAACAATAGAAGTTGTGACCATAATATTTTATTTAGGGGAAAGTCTGAGCCAAAATAAAGTATGAGGCCATTGCATAGTTTATATTTTGTATGTTCAGTATATTTAGAGTTAACAGTGCGAAGAGGTTATTTTTAGCAATGTTGTAAGAGTATAGGCATCCTTATATAATGTAGACCAACCCTCCGCCACATAATGACCGAGTGTCCTATTCGAACACATCAAAGAGACTTTGAAGACATTACTTATGCTTAGAGAGCGGGAAAGTTAGCGGTTTCCCTGACGTGTAGGATAGCCTCCAAGACTATATATGTGTCCTACTGAAGCAGACGGCATGTGGTCAGTGACTGCAAGCTGACTCAGGGATACCACACTACTAGATACACATTTACCTGCATTGGCTCAGCTACCTTCAAGAGATGTCAGATAATAAAAGAGCCAATTAGAAAATAGACAGAAATTTACAGCTGTTCGAGTCATAGCTTGTATTCAAAACAAAAGGAGACTTTTTCAGGTATCTAGTATTGCTACACCATCGGCTGTTGATTAGTTAACTAATCTAAACATACGAATATAAATAAAATTTGTGTATTCGAACAACTCACTGATGTTCATAAGACGCCTTAAATAATTACATGTGTTTAGCTTGAAGTTATGGATGACGACCTGTTGAATCTCTGCTCGAAGTTTGTCGCATGATTACAACTTAGATATTGTCTGCTGTTCTTTCCCTCTCGTCCACAATGACCTCAGTATCTCTAAGGTCAAGCCTGTCTCGAACCCTGATCCCCGCGATGAGAGGCTAGTGACATGACAACTGCACCACCGCGGCCCCACACTTCCTCAGTTATATGTATGTTATATATTGGTAGGCAACAGCTAAATATAGCGTTTATTTGTCTATTATTGTAGGTTTGCTGTGAGTCCGCAGCAGTATTCGTCAGCAGCAGCGCATGTCCATGAAAGTGCTCTCATCATTATGTTCTCACGAGGAGCTCAGTTGTTCGTAGTGATATACACCACGCGAGCTGACGCAACTATAACATGTCGGACTAGCATCTGGGATGGCCTGGGTTCGACTCCCGTCTCCAGCCATGATTAAAGCATTCCATGTCTTCCCGTAATTACTGCAGAAGAATGCTGGGATGGCTCATTGACAAAGGCCACGGCCGATTCCTCTCGGAAGTAGTGTGTCTAGGTCGCTAATGGTCGCGCTTTCGACGATACGTAGTAAAGGACACTTATTCCTCTTAAATTTCAAAAGATAAATTATTTATTTAGCAACGTGTTTGTGAGGCTTGCCTTAAGCGGGAGATAATTGGTACAATTTTACACATTTTTTTTCTTTGTTAGTCAACTTTTAGTAAATATAAACGTAGCTTCATTTTACATTGTGAAATTTTTCTCAAGTACATTTTGATTTAACTCAAGGCTGCTATATGAGTTGAAATGATTTATGTCCGGTCAAGGTGTTTGTAAAATACGTAAATGTGTTTCTAGAAAAACATTCGCTTGCATCTCGCTGTAATCTCAGCTGGGCTTCGTGTGTGACGTCACCGCAGCGACAGGATACCTCGAGATGAACGGCCCCTCTCTCTCTCTCTATTGCTCTCTCGTGTGCTCTAGGTGCCCGTGCCAACTTTCGCAGACGTTCTGTTTACAAGCTCCGTCCTCGGCCGGCGGGCATTTGTCACTTCCGGGTGTGCTGCAAGACAGAGAGAGACATACATCCCTGTGGTGTTGGTCTGCCGGAGCTGGCCAGCACCAATCAAAGACACGGAGAATAACTCAGATCTCATCTCACGAACCTATAAATACGTCCAGCCTGCTCTTTGTTACGACCCCCTCCACATTCACACTTACTCCCGCTTCTTGGCAGATGTGTTAACTGTCATGGCGATCCTCTTACAATCCAAGGAAAATATTGCTAAATAGCATTGTGATGAACATCATTAAAATTTTAAAAAAATATTTTTTTCCATTTCACGTAGCCTTGGGTGTTAATAAATAAATAAATAATATTAGACTGTCTTACACACTTACAACTTCCACAGAAATATAGGAAATATACTACTCTGATGTGTTGTTCAATCTCACATTTATATTATTAGGCTCATATAATACTTCCTTTACGTAGGTATTGTGAGGTGACAGTCCCTGGCCACTTACATGACCGCTGCCATCCCTCCCTCGTGCGTGTTTTGTCTACTACTGCAGCTTACCTCGCTCTCCAGCTGTGTCGACCACAAGTTGAGAAACCACGTCAGTAACTTACTAGACTCTTGTAAACTTTACTAAAACATTTCACGATTCTAGGTCCAGTGGTTTGGGCTGCACTTTGGCATGTCAGTCACTGTTCTCTTCATATAGCCTATATTTATAAAGAACTGGGTGATAATTAATTATAAGAAAAAAATACTTCTAAAAATATATATATTTACTTTTAAAATAATGTCGTACACCGAGTAAAACCAACTTCTCGATGAGCTAGGGACTTGAAACTTTGAACATTGCTCGGGAAAGGATGACAATGCAGTAGAAAAAAGGAAAATATCCAAAAATTATGATTTTCCAAAAAAGTAAATTTAATGTTCTACGTTTTTAAAGCACATGTTTACAAAATTTCACACAGGGAAGACTACAAAACAGAAAAAAGTATTGAATGAAAAATTACTGCATCAAGTTCTTAAACGAACTAAAGAATACAAAATAAATTCTTATTTGAAAATACTCGTCAGATTAAAACTAAAAAGTAGGTCGCATGCAGCAGAATAGTTAGGGGTGCATACATTAGCTGCAGTTGAGAGAACTCACTCGACAGTCAGTATTATTTGCAGTGCAATTGATTTTTAGTGACTTAAACGCTCTATTCATGCATGATATTGCATGCATGCCATGTTTTTCCTTTTAATCTTACAAGTATTATTACAGGATAAATTATTTTGTACTTCTTAGCCCGTTTTAAAAACGTGGTACCTATTTAAAATAAAAGTCTTTTATTTAATATTATACGATTCTTTGATAACAAATTTACAAAAAAATTATATGAATCAGTGTATTTTTGCTGAGTACATTAATATTTAAATATAATCTTGATACAAAAATTTAAAAACTAAAACACACATATATGGATATACACGATGTGCATATCCTGTGTGAATTATATTCAAATGATATGCTTTGTTTATAAGCAAATATAACACGTGTGAATGCTGTTTTGAGAACGTACAGTTTTGTTGAAACTAGTGTTTACTAGCCCAAATTAGTTTTATCTAGACAACAATCATAAGTTGTTGGCCGATTAATTAAGGGTTTCCTTAATTAAACACTTAGCTAAAAACCGTCCTATATTTCTATGTTTAAAAAATTGGGATGTATATTAGATCACTTTTACATTCAAAACGTATCGCAAATCAGAATAAATGATTGATCATGTCCTTAAAGGGCTTTGCGTATCTGGCATTCAGGTAAAGATTAAATCAGATATCTGTGTTAATATTAACCTTACTCTGTTGACTTATTTTGTAAATAGATAGTGAGAGATTTTGCTCAGCGCTTAACATCGAGGACTTAAATGCTGGTGAGGAGTGACATGAGGTGAGTATGGAGCAGCACCGGAATGAAAGGGCGGGGGAAACGGGAGATCCCCGAGAAAACCCGCCAACCAACGGCATCGCCCGGCACGATTCCCACATGTGAAAATCCGGGGACCGACCCCGCCAGGAATATAACCCGGATCGCCTTGGTGTGGCGAGAAGGTCTGACCACTCGGCCACCGCGGCCTCCTTGTAGATAGATGACTGTGCAAAAAAGTGTTCTACGTAAAGCGACTGAGCTACTGATATTTTTGTTAAAATAATTTGCAACAATTTGTTTGAATGCACGCACATCTGTAGGTCTGCTTCATGACCAATGACTGGATGTCTCGTAGTTCCACCCTCAACTCACACACGTGCCGTGTCCCAGTAACTTGTTCTGATTGGCTCAGTCAAGTAAGCAACGTCTCTGTATAAATACACACAGCCAATAACCATCAAGCAAAGCTGCAGATGTGCACGTAACGTAGTAAAAGAAATTGTTGCAAAATTATTTCCACAAAAATCACTGCACACGAAAAACTGTTCTGTAGTGGTTACAAAATGTTTTATCGATATGGATCTCACAAATACTTTTGTAATAGCCTCAACATTATTTGTTGACACTGCAAAATTTTACTAGGAACAGCGAATAAATGTTGTTGTCGCCACAAAGTAATTTGGCGAGGTCTGTAATTTGTGACGGCCACAAAGCTTTTTTTCAGTTTGGTTATACTCATTTAGGAATGTTGCGATACAGAATATGTTTAAAAATAATTTTGTACGTCATTTTTGCAAATAAAATTGTTGAAAAAACGTTTAACTTTTTAAATGTTACGAAGAAAAACAAAATGTCAACATACTTTCAGAAACCTCACGCAGAATGCCTTTCCTTTAAAAGCGTTCTGATTAAATTTGAGACATTAAGAAGTTACTAATTCTCACATTCACATATATTCCTCCTCTAAACAACGTGAATGTAAGCTGGGTCTGCAATCATTAAAGTATCTCCCTAGATACTATGCACTGTCCATCAACTAAGCAATTTTTTATATTTATAGTTGTATGGATTGATAGAAGTCTAATTATATGTTGGCAGTAAAATTGCCATGTTTGTGTTGTACGAAAGGGTTAACAGAATTTCTACTATATTCTTAAATTGCAAATTTTTCTTCAACGATTTTTTTTTTTTTTTTTTTTTTTTAGAAAAACTAAAAAAAAGTAACCCAATATTGCTAGTAATACCAACACATACGGAAAGGACTCGCCCCGCTTGTTGAATTTATAAATAATAATATGTCCATTGAAATAACTAAGAATATATTATTGCTCTTAACATCATATATTAGTCACGAATATTTAAATATGTTACTAAATACATAATGAATATTGGTAACATATTATGGATTTATGAGTTTATAGAAAGGCACCAGAGCACAGTACCTTTTAAACGCTATAGACTTGTACAGTACACCTTTATTTTTAATATTCAGTCAGAAGACCACTGAATGTCTGATATAGGCTAGTTGTCGGCTAGAAGACTGCACAGTGACTTGCTACTAGAGGCTAGAGAGAGGCGTTATGTGTGTGTTGTGTCGCACTTACTACTCCTGTTTGTAGGCCTTGAACGCGCCATATAGCATGCACCCTGGCCACCTCAACAGCCAGGGACTATGTATAGTGGGCCAGGCAAGCAGACATTGTATCAGGCGCCGCACCTCATTGCACACAGCAGTCACTTGTTTAGCCGCCTGGTTTTACGAGCTCGCAGTTAAACACTCGCCGACTTCACACAGCTGAGAATAACGGCCCTTGATGTTCCTGTGTGTGTATACTTGCTGTGCGGTCCTAACCGCGCCGTGTCTGTATCTATCAGTGGTCTCCATCACATGATTAACCTGCCTGTCTGAACAAACTACTGCCAGATAGTCAACACTGTGGCAATTATAAATAAGCCTACCTCACTGCAAGAAATTGTTTGCATCTGGAAAGGAGTCTAAATTTAGCAGTACTGATAATTTGGCACTTCTTTCTTTTGTTTTCCTTCTACCAAGTAACGTTTTGACGTTTAATATAAACGTATTTCAGAAGTAAAG
This sequence comes from Medauroidea extradentata, assembly GCA_003012365.1. Classification (NCBI taxonomy): domain Eukaryota; kingdom Metazoa; phylum Arthropoda; class Insecta; order Phasmatodea; family Phasmatidae; genus Medauroidea; species Medauroidea extradentata. The sequence continues at coordinate 13,410 of PNEQ01065724.1, read as the reverse complement.
TGGCATTAATCCCTGAGTCATGTATTAACAACCCTAATATTGTGCCAAATTATCAGTGCTGCCAAATTAACCAAATCTCCCCTAAAACACGTTAGTATAGTAGTGCAGAGAACGTGCATGCAGCGAAGACATTTCTCATGCATTTATAGTACATATTTCGTTACAGTATGCGAAAAAGGACCGCGTTAAGGAAAATGCTAACTAGTGATACAACAAAATATGTACAAAATATTTACCAAATTTTTTTTTTTCAGTGGCATTTGTTAACTATATCAGTAAATGTGTAGAGACATGCAACTTTCACGTTATTAATTGGTAGAAGTGTATACATAAATTTCCCTGTATATTCCTGTGTACAACAGGTGAGTTCATTAGCTACGATCCTTTATGTGAATTTATTTACGTGTGCGACTGCTTTGTATAAAGTTTGTCATTCTAGCATGGAACTTTTAATTACTGGCCACAAGCTGTCTGTGCGACAGGCTACTACATTGCAGGCCAATAGGCGGTCAGAGAATGTAGCACAGCTGGCAGTCTTGTATACTGCCAGAAAATAGCGTGGATCATGCTCGTCTGTTTAAATGTGATAACATATTTATTTACATTATTTTTTTTATTTATGTTCTGGAGCAAACTGCAGGGTACAAATAAATTTGTACACTTCTAAGTTATGCTGCACAAATTAGTCCTATTCCATATTTTATCCCCCTTCAATAGAGATGATGATTTATCATAAGAACACTTTATTTGTCAGGTTTCAGCGAAATTTCATCATACTTGAAGGTTTTTTATGCTACTGGCTATCGCTTGTACGCGAAACTGTTACCCCAATTGAATGAGCCAATTAGAATTCAGCTGGAGTAAAGTTTGATGCCTGTGGTTGATCTGCAGAAAACTAAGACGTATAGGACACATTTCATTCAATGACGTATGTTACAAGAAACTGCAGCGTTTTCGAGGGTACGTTGTCATAAGACATTTTCGCGATATATCACTTCTCTAAACATAAGATAAAATAAAATTAGTAGTAGGAAATAGTTTGGCCTGGCACAGGTGCTGGGAGCTGAGGAACTGAGAGGACTGATGATGTCACGTCCACCATCTTGAAAGTCACATCCACCATGTTTGATGACGTCACGTCCGCCATGTTTTTTTTTCGACTGTCACTTGTTTTTACCGCTCGTCGTTTGCTAGGCAGCCGCCATGTTTGTATACGTCGGCTGCTTGTGACTATTTTCGACAGTCACTTGATTTTCCCGCTCGTCATCTGTTAGGCAGCTGCCATGTTTGTTTACATCGACTGCCAGTAGGTGGCGCTGGTGACATGTTTCCATAGTTGACATGTAGGCAGCGCTGGTGTTGCACTTTGTTTTCTTCGTCGTCTCATAGGCGGCGCTGCGCTGCAGTCGGCGGCCGCCATCTTTGTTTACGTCGTCTGCTAGAGTCCGCTAGTGTCGCTGTTGCCGTTAAGGACAAACTAATACGTGTTTGTACATGGGAGAATGGTCCGTATAATTTTGTTTAGTAGGCCTACATATAAGTTTTTCGGTCGCCGGGTGTGGGAATCGACCTTGGAAACTTTGTGTTGCTAGTTAAGCCGTGTACACAATATGACATGTTATGCAATCTGCATGGTGATTAGGTTGAAAAGTAGCTAATAGATGTACGTTTCTCTTTGACTGTTTAATCACTGCTATTTTTTACAGCCCATCGAATGTTGTAAAAAAAATTGTCCCTCATGAATGACCTGATTAGTGGACATTACATGGTTTATGACTGGTTGTCGATGAATTATATCACCCAGCATGTTGTTTATTGGATGGAACAAGCAACCATTGTGCGAGTACAGTGCTCACATAAATATTTTGTGGTTGTCACAATTAAGATGGCCGCCTGTGCAGGTCGCAGAACGGAGCGCAGAACTTCGGCCGTTACAATATTATTTAAAACTGCTCAGATATATCTACTTTGGAACGTTACTCGAAGAACATTACATACGTGACTACCCATGTCAGGTACTTTATGTATCTCTGAAGTTTATTTTTACACTCCCTAAAATGGCGAAAGAATGTTTTTTGTGGTTATTTTTAGGCTTGAAAACCTTGGTGCAGAATATTTAGGAGGTATATGCGTGTACAGTAAATCTTATGTTTTAATACTGCGTCATAAAATGTTAGGGTCGCCCCTTACTGACTGATACAGACTAGTTGTAGGCGAGAAGACAGCAGTGACCAGCACCTAGAGACTAGGGTGAGGCGAGATGTGCGAGCTGTGTCATCCTTATAGCGTCCACACTTCTACACCTGGACCACACAAGATACCTCCACCCAGGCGGCAACCTTAAGTTAAGCAATCAGTTACTGATCGAATTGCCTACACGGTGATCCCGTATTGTATATTTTTTGAGTTTCGTTTGCAACCAGTTATAACATTACACACATATAGACACACACATACGCGTGACTGTCAGTAATTATATTAGGCATATTCCTATGTATACATACATGTATCCAAGCATATTTCGTTTCTATCACCTAAATATTTCAGCAAAGCTAAATTTCTACGCAGTGTTTTCGTTTTTTAGTCTTAGTTCCGAGTAATTGCAAGCGGTAACACTTTTATTTTATTTGTGGAATGTACAGTGTAGATTCGAATGAATGAAATTGCTTCTCTGTTTCTGCTTTACGAATAAATTTCTTGGTCAAGCAGTCTGAAGACCCTGTTTATTAGTAACAGTTATGGGTCCCGGAAATATGGTTTTAATAAGCGAACTGGAAATAGATTGGAAGTAAGTTAAGTAACTTCGTGTAAAACATAACACTCGAAGCACAGTACGTCAAATTATATGCGTTAGCCGAGGACATATCTTGAACTATTATTGAACATGTAACGTACAAAATATTTGTTTTGATAGTGTGTGTATGTTTCAAGTAGTATAAGGCTGCATTTGTAACCCACTGTGCATTCCATCAACACAATCATTTGAGCATACCTTGTCGTCCGCTGAAATATCCTGTATGTAGGGCAGTTGTAAAGCTGACAGTGGAGTCTATTGCTGTCATTGGCTGCCAGGTAGTGTTTGTTCTGTCTGGACCTTCATCAAGCCGGGTGTGTGCTGGCAGAGAGAGGTCTTCATTGTATACACACATAGGCATACGAGTTTCTTCGAAGGATGGGGTAATTCCGTCTCGAGGAATGAAGGTGAGGGAGATGTAATGGGGGAGGAAAACAAAAGCAAGAGAGCTGCGTGAAGCAGCCGCTTTGTCGCGCCGTCTTAAATAGCCACGTGTTGCTGGAGGAAGTGAACAGGTATTTTAGGAGACTCTACGCTCCCGGCTCCAGACACAAGCCATGGAGATTATCTCTGTAGGGGTCTTGTTTCTATCTACTTGCCACTCTCAAATACACGTCGCTTCTTCCTTCCACTAGACACATTATCTGTGCTGAAACACTACGATCTTTTCTGATGACTGCCGTATGACGTGTCGAAGAGATGACTGTGTTGTTTTATACATGAATATGTCCATATACCGTGATATACCTTCATTGGTGGGCTTCACAACATTTGGAAACTATCTGTGCACATAGTTCTCTAGGCTACCAACATAGACCAGACGTGTAGTTTGGGCAGTAAGTGGCCAATGTATCACATATCACAATTAAAGTGTGTAACGTATTTCTATTACTGAAGTTTCAAGCCTTAGTATTACAAAGTAGGCTAGGTTTACCCTACTGTAATTTACTTTTTAGGCTTATAGTAACTACCTATTCAGATTACTTTAATACAGGTTGATGATATCAGACAACCAACCACGTTACAGCGTGGTTATAGTCCAAGGCGTGCGGTGTTAGCATTAACTGTTCTATTTCAATACGTTGCAGTTATGTTACAGACATGTAAGTGTATTACTGGATAATTCGTACTTTGACTTGTACTTTACTGACACAGGAGTGTACTTGTCTCTACAAGTCTAATGGTTCCATAGACAACTCAGTGTTTTGTATTATCATTACTTCATACCATACACTTTGGAACACTCCACGTTACGCCACTGCTGGCAACACTGGCGAGGTGAGACAGCGCTGCGATATGGTTCATAGTTGGCGACCCTGGATTTCTGTTCAAACGTGCACATCTGCAGCGCTGTGATCTCGCCAGTGATTGGACGTTTAGACTCGCGCGTGGGTTGGGGTAGCATCCGCAGATCACAGACGTTTGGTGTGTCAGTAACCGCATCATAGTCGGCACAGTCAAATGTGCGATACCGATACTTCTGCGCAAAGACACACGCGGTGCCAATAACCCCACCAATGAGACTGTAAGGGTTTATAAGAGATGGCACTGCCAGGTAAAGCAACCATCCTTATCTATGGCCCGATCTCGTGGTCGTAAACGATTGTAGGTTACCAACCACGCAAATGAGTGAGAGAGAGTGAGAAATGTTGGTCAGCGCTTAACATCAAGTTCTTCAGCGCTGGTGAGGGGTGACATGAGGTGAGTATGGAGCGGCGTTGGAGTGAAAGGGCGGGGGAAACGGGAGATCCCCGAGAAAACCCGCCGACCAACGGCATCGTCTGGCACGACCAACCCCGCCGTGATTCGAACCCGGATCACCTAGGTGGGAGGCGAGAGGTCTGACCCTGTACAATTTTGTTTCCAATTCTTACCGACACTTCGGCAGATGTGCTTCATTGTTATTGTCAGCATGTCTTTGTTTAGAAAACAAGATTATTGTGACACCATGGATCTGCTATTTTCCAGTGACAAGTAAGAGTTAACATATCCAGTCACTGACCATGAAGCAGGTATTGAAGTGAAATGGCGGAAGTATCTTTTCGCCATTAAATTCGTGGCTCTATATATTATTTCTCCGTCATTGCCAAAATTAATATTCCTCTACTGAGTGGTTTTAAATTCAGCCAAGTTCAGCGGAAACTCTGGTAAGTTGACAACACTGGACAAATGGGGCCCGACCAGTAGGTATATCTGTGCATGCTATCAACAGCATATATATACACATAGTAGGTACGGAGCAGGCACTCAGCTCGCCGCGAGAGATGTTTGTTTACATATCATGAGGGAAGAAGCTCCCACAAACTCTTCCTATCTGGCTCTCAATCCTACTTCCTCCGACACTGTACTTCCTCCCAGAGTTCCTGGACTATCTTCGTGGAGTCTCTCACTACGCCGTATACCCAGGTAGCACTTTGTGTTCACAACCAACACACCTTTATTCCAAAACTGCTGACAAATTTTTACACGTCAGATACGTGTTTCAGAAAAGTCTCTTCAAGTACGTATTATTGGAGTTTAATTTCTTTATTGTATTTATTTATTGCGATTTTTGCGTGTCCTTGGTTGCTATTGTTTCTGGACACTTATGTGTGTTTGTGTGTGTGTAAATGTATATAACGCAGTATCAGGGTAAATAATATTAAAATTTCGTCAAAATACTTTTTTTGCCAATTTTTTTCGTGATCAAATTTGTAAATAGTGGAAGTCCACAAATATTTATTTGATCAAAATTTAACATCATTGCTATAAAACTTGAAAACCTACAAATTATTTCATCACAAATATGCTAGAGCAAGGTAAATATTACTTTAGACAATTCATGGTAAAGTGAACTGAACTCACTTTTTAACCTCTAGTTATTTTATTTGTTTATTTTTCGCTCTAAGCTAGTTATCCCTCACTTTCTTTTGTTAATACTTACAGTCATAGCAGTGAAAGTAATGAACACAATGTACTGTATCGATAGTATTTAAAAGTTAATGATAAAAGCAGCAATGACATGTAGTTTGTTGTGTTGGCAAGACTGTTGTCAGAAGCTCTCAGTTTAGAGTGGACAAGGCATTGTTAGTAAGTACAGTGGATATACAGCGTAGATATAGAGCCATGTAGGAGATATATTGTAAGTGCTCGGAGCTCCCATGTCTGGGGGGGGGGGGGAGTCTCGGTCGCGCGACTGACAGGAATAGTTCCTCTGGAGTGAGTGTCGCGACACTTTACCACCCCCACTTCTCCCCTGGTGACGTCACCACCCCGCCCCGCCTATCTCTGTAGTCGCACTCGTATCTCGCTGCGCCTTCATTCATACTATCGCTCGTATATACGCAACTATACATCTCTGACTTCACTTCAGCACAACTGCTTGGCAATATTTTGTAACAACAATTCTCGCCATCTAGAGCAGTCATGGGCAAATCCTGTGGATCAGTCAATCCGGCCCGCCACATGGTTTAGAATAACCCCTACAATTACCCACAAGGCAACATGTATTTTCTGCGTAGCTAGAATACAATAAAAGTTTCCTTCTCAGTGTGTTTTAAGTACGTAACTGTCGCATTTAATTTTAACTTAGTTTGCACGCAACCTCGCGTAGTTTTTTACCATTGTAGGCTTATGTTGTGTGTGATATAAAATAAAAAATAAAGTTTATCACTTATAAAATTGTGTTTTGTTCAATGTTTTGGCCTGCCTAGATAATTCCTTATTTTATCTGGTCCTCCCCTTAAAGAGTTTGCACATGCCTGATCTAGAGGAATGAAAAATATATTATATGAAGTGAACATATGTCTGAAAATGCACTACTTCTACACTATAATTCACAGAGCATGATGCATAGTTACATATAATGGTATAGCGAGTAAATGTTATGTGCCAACATACCCTTGAAAAAATTATAGTTTCTTGCAACATGTGTAATTGGGTGATATAGTTGTCTGCAGACTGCAGGTATTCTTATTGGCTCAGGCAAATAGGACAACAGCTGCACGTACTGAGCACTGAGCTTAGATAAGCTGAACGTATGTTGAAACCCAGTAAAGAATCAAGTTTACAGCAACATATATCACCTCTATGTACAGTACTAGGCGAGCGGTGTGGATCGTGATATTGTGGAATACCACGGTGGCTATTATTGGCAGATACTTAACATACTATGACGAGACGTAGTTAACTGTACGACAGGCATTGTGTGATGTAACATTAACAGTAATATTACACGCGTGCCATGCATTGCAAGTTATGACACACGTAGTACAATAACTGCGCGCTACTGAGCAAAATTCTTATTAGTGTCTACATAATGTTTTGTCATTATGGACCTTGCCAAAATTTTTGCTGTCCCCAATAAAGTTTTGCAGTGACTACTAAAAATTTTGTAACCACAGCAAAAATATTTCGTGAGGTCCATATTGACAAAACATTTTGCAGTCACCACAAAGCCGTTTTTTTTCTGTGCGGTTTCCCCACTTATATTCATATGCATTTATTGTTACCCCACAATATAGGCATGCAATTTCGCAACGCTCTGTATGTTGACAGTTCTTCCGACACTTTCTACCTGAGTGCTGTTACGTACATGTTGTACAAATTGTCTGTCGGTAAATTTATTTTGACTTCTATCTATCGTTAACAGCAAATTACTAAGAAACTGTTGCACGCGACTGTACACTAGAGACATGAACTGTAAGAGGAATCGATCAAGGCCTTTGTTAAGGAACCAGCCCAGGAGTAATTTCGGGAAACCAGACACAAACTAAACCATGATGACTGAAGTCAGGGATCGAACCCGGGACCTCCCGAGTGTAAGTCCAGTATTATACAACTTCTCCTTCTAGCCCGGTTCCTACAAGCAAAGTATCACAAGCAGGTCTGCACATTTCAAGTATGCTTAGATACTTGAGTTTAACTCTTTAAGATAAGATCTCGCTTGGCGAGTAAACCTTGATGTAATCGTGTTCTGAGGAAAATTTCGCCAGTTTAATTAACTGCATGTTAGAATCCAATGTCCTATGCATACTCAAGCCTTTCTATTGTTGTTCCACTGAGCAGCAGCTAGTGGACAAATAGACGGGGCTTCAGTATATACAAAGTAGTTGACTATAAAGTGAAGGTTATTGGACTGGTGATAAGTTCCATTCTTTACTTATTCCCAGTATCTATATTTAAAAAGATGCAGTTCTCAAGTACGACGTGCCTAATAACATGTTCGGAGCTACTTAAATTTTGTTCTACACAATGTTAGCTTCACTCGTAAGACACAAAGATAGAGGATCTTTTTACTTGACGCCATATTTTAGAAAAATAAGATTATAGGAAAACCGCAGTGAAGAGTGTGCAACAAGGTACTGCTCCTCTCACTAAGGAGATGCCATTAGCGGGGGTGACTTCAAGACATTGCAAACATTTATTTTCCGTACATATGGTAGCCCTGAAGAAAAATATTTACTTGCGATAAATACCGAACAATAAATATTCACATCACATTCAATTCATATTTGCTCACAGTTGCTAATTATGTAAAATACAAATATAAAAAAAGCTTACCTAACTATGGTTGACTTCGTACTAACCTCTGCTTTGTTTAGTTCCTAGCATGTTTGAACCTGTCAGGTAGCAGGTAATAAACGTTGCAATCAAGCGTGCAAGAATAGCTTATAAGGAGACAATATGTACTTACAACTGCACAAGACGTTAGTGTTGTGGCTCGCACTAAGCTGCGTGTACTGGAGAGGCGACGGAATCCAAGCGTGCAAGAAACAGCAGTACACGGAGAAAACCTACAAACACTCACACGTGTCCATCACGCCGTTATTTTACACTTCAACCACGAACTGCTCATCAAACATCTTCCAATAAACACCAGGATTATGGCACTTTATGCAGCGAATTTTCTGTTCTGGTACATAAAAGTACCTGCTGTGATATGTCATGAAAGTTATAAAACATTGCTGTGGTTGTAAGTCTACCGTAATTCTGTGGAGAGTATCAGAGTTCACACTATGTTGGACAATTATACAATAGTCTTCTGTTCCGGTTTCGTGTACAGCGACCGTAGATTACTCACATTTTTTTTTTAAATCAGTCTGCGAAAGTTGTGGCACACGATGTAGTCGTCTGTACACGCTAGTATTCGGAAAAATACACAAATAAACTGCAATATACTGTAAATAATTTGATGGGCTTCCTATTCCTGAACAAATCGACCACGGAATTTGTTGAAACTCCGCCAGAAAATTAATTAACGGATATTAATACAGACGACCATTAATTTAAAAAATTGTAACACTACATTAGTTTTATTACATTATTTTGATATTTTTTAACGTTAAAAAACTAGTAGTCATTTTTTATTTTGTTCAATTTTTTTAAATAGATATTTTTTCATTCGTTGTTTAGTTTGGCGTAGTTATATTTTGAGCTACTTCGGCGGAGGATAAAGTTCAAGTAAAGTAGTAATCGTAACTTCCTGTAGATTGCACGTGTTCTTCCGTATGTAAGGGCAATAACGTCGACTTTCCCGCTGTTGAGCAATTAAAAAATGTATTTTCTGTTGCGTTACATTACGGCCGGCGCACGATTTACTGATAAATAGGTCTACGTATTTTCTGGATAATGGACCATCAGTAACGATTAGTCAAAAAAAGGTGCGATAATACATTTAGATTTTATTTCATAACATGATTATCAACGGAGTCAATGAGTCATAATATGCCAGTATCTGTAAATTGTTAATATAAATACGCGGTGTCGTAGCGGCCAGATGAAACACACTATGTGTGCGGCCTTCACAGAAGTTACAATATTATCTCTGTGTGAAGTTACTGTGCTTGCTTGACCTGCCTCTAGTGCAAGTGTTTATAAGTGGTTTATTGGCTCGTCTTTACTTGTACTCGTGTCTATATACTGACCTTCTTCCGCCGCTGGCTTCTCGCCCTCAATACAAACATGTCTATCAACATACTGTTTGTTCGGTGACTATGATGTTTATATCGAGTCCATGTGTGAGTCTGTCAACACACTTAGCACATAATATAGTTTAAAATGTGTTATGTAAGTATAGTACTGTTTTAGGATGAATATGTCTCGTAAAACTAAGGGAAAAGCTGTATGTAGTTAATCGACATATTAAAAATGTATTCAATGTTGCCGTCTGCATATACAGTGTGTAGAACAGTGATGGACAACTGGCGGCTCGCGTTAAATATACGCCGTAAACAGAACATATACAACTGTTCAAAACTGTTCTTTTTTTAAATTACGTAAAATTGCAAAAATTATGTTAATGCGTGGTTTGGCCCTCGAGTGTAATGCTATGTGGCCTCTGAAGTCAACGAAGTTGGCCATCACAGGTGTAGAATATTGGATGATGTATTTGTTTGACAGTGCCTATGAACCCTAGCACAATACTTCTCCACAGTCTGCAAGAAGAATAGCATTATGTCACTGTCTCATTGCTTGGGAGGGTTAACATACAATATATGTAGTCATTGCCGTTAGCCTACTCTTAAAGATAATTATCATGGGAACACAAAGATCTCCTGCAATCATATACTTCTCTCTCAACAATACTGTTGTGAATACAGTCTATGTGGCAGGCGCGTATCTTAGAGATTCTTTTTTGTACTAACGTTAGTACAGTGAAGAGATAATTAAGCCCGCGTTTAGTTGTGAAGTTTTCAGTGCTGGTAAAGTACCCGTGTGCAGTTTAACAAATGTATGTTTTCCGTGCACCTATACAGGGATGGCCAACCCCTTAGCCTGCGGGCCAAACACTGGCTCGCTACTGCATTTTTTACTGCTCGCCGAAAGCTGAAAAATTTGCCCTGTATTTTAACACTATTTACCCTGACAAATAAATAATTAAATAATCATTTTTTTTATTTTGTAATGCTCCTGATCTAAATACTTTTCAGACAGAGTTCGAACTTTAAGTTTTTAAAAAATATCTGAGAATGTGCGACTATGTTACCTTCTGATAAGGTTTACTCTAGCGGTATTGCATATTTATTTTACGTACAGTAGGTTGGCAGACAGGGAAAAGTTTTGCGCTGACACACGGGTTAAAATTCAAAATTTGAGTTCATAAAATACTCATTGTAAAAGTCATCTGTAATGGCACGTGACACCATTTGAATCGACTTTTTGGCCATAGCTCCGAAAAGGTTGGCCACACCTGTATTAAGGTCTTTGAAGTACGGAAAACTATCTTCTTTATGTTAACTATAACTTATGATATAATTTTGGGATAGGTAAGCAGTAGTATTATAAAACTAGTTCATTGAGAAGAAATGAATTTTACATCGATTCCCTATTTTAACTCCGTAGATGCCAACTGGATAGTCATTTGTACTTGAGGAGCCCAGGGCAACCCACCCCTTTAATATCTCCCCCCACCCTCTTCAAGCACTCTCGACTTGAAACAGGCGTGCATGCTGGGACACAAGGGTAGCTGTGTGAGTCAGCAGACACTAAGCTAGAGGCACAACTCCCATGAGGCTACTAGTCTCCAGGGAGGATAGCAGTTGTCCTCTGTGACCTGCTGTCTAGGAGAGGCTGCCATCACCACCCTACAAGTATGTTCCCTAGGGCACTCTTCTACACTCTCTTACTACATACCACCGCTGACATGTCCCCCGGTATTTATTGTTACATAGCCGTGTCCTCATACAATCCTCATACGTGCATGCATACATACATACATACATATATGATGTCTAGAGGTTTGTGAGCTCCCCGGATATATTCTAGGTCCAGTTGAGCAACAACAACCTATACTTCACTTACACTTCTACGATCATACGATGGGCGTTGTGTTAGTTTTAACAATTATTGCAATGGCGGCATGTTACAAACTAAACAAGTATGTTCGACATACGCCATTGCAGCAAATGGTACCTCACAGGAAAACTGAGAATACAAACAAACAAGAAACAAACGAAGGTAGTCATATACAATTCCACAAGGATTTCAGTCAGTGAGTTACAAGTTTCGAACTTCTGACGGAATTCTTTTTGTGCAATAATCTGAGTTATTTTTTAATTTTTCCTTGTTTTTTTTTTTCTTGAGTGCTCGGTTGCGTTCATTTGTTTTCTTGTAAATCAGTGACTAAATTCCTTGTGGAATTGTATATTATTACCTTTGTTTGTTTCTTGTTTGTTCGTGTGTATTGTCTGGTTTTCTGTGACAATGACGTATGGTCAGCAAACTTGTTTAGTTTGTAGTGGGAGTTACGACACACATTTCGACGACTACAAGCCAGTAACAATGGCATCGTGGGTGTGTAACTACTACCAACGTGTTCCATTAGAAGTCTATATATTGTAGCCAGTGCGTATACACGGCTGTTACAAGTTCTTACTGTGAACTGGACGACTTCTTTATATTTCATATTCTCAGCTTACTTGCGATATTATTAAACATATAAAACTAGGTCTTACCACGAACAACTTTCTTCATAAAATGCGTTGAAAATTAAACTTATAATAAGGGCCTCTACGCTGGTCGTTTTAAGAGAGAGAGCGAGTTCTCTGTGAAACCAACAAAGAATATTCTTGTGCTGTGCTGCATCCCTCTGTTTAGATTGTGTCTCTGGTCATTGATTTGGTGTTGCCGTTCCTTTGAGCAAGTAGTTAGAAGTATTTCATAAGAAGTTCACATTCTTCTAAATGTTAAATGCACACAAGGTTTTTTATTTTTTTTTTTTTTTTATTTATTTTTTTTTTTTTCAAATGTGTACGTATATTCACCGCAATGTTGTTATTCGAAGACAGGCTACTGCTCGAGCCGGCATAATTGGCGTGATTTGTGAATAACTGCAACAAACACGCTTAGCGATGAACAGAACTCAGGTAATAGTAACTAGAACTTCACTCACGATGTAGGCAGAGGTAACTAGGCTGCACGTAGTGGTAATTATATTGCAATCAAGTGTAATTGCACTGCAGTTATAGATAGCTGAGGGCGTGGGCGCCATCCGACGTCGAAGTAGCAAATGCTTCCTACAGCCTGCCTCGCAAATCAGAACCATAATTGTTGCCACATGATCACGTGTGTTCTCTACTTGAACTGAAAGTAATTTTACTGAAAAATTTGTTTGAATGTTGGCAAAATAAATATTTACTTGAGTTAAGAAAATATTTTGTTGCCAGAACCGAACCAAAAAATATGTAGTTTATTTGGCAAAGTACTTGCACCAGACAGTAAAATATTTTGTTGACGGAAATGTAATACATTTTTTAAGTACACAAATGTATATATTTTGTTGGTACAACCAAACATTTTCTTTTGTGCACGTCGTAGTTTGTAATCCCACCTAGAGAGTTATTTTGTCATTTATGGAACAAGTAGCATTATAGCTATTGTAAGTGTAGTTAATGATGCTTCATTCAGGTGCAAACAACACCGATAGTACAATATTTTTTAATGCTTCGGCACTAAAAACCTATGCACATCCAAACATATTTAGCTGTAATGAACATATCTTATACTTGGTTAACTAAATAAAAACAGCAAAGTTATTTTGTTTCTGCAACAATAAATATTTGTTACAAACAAATTGTTTGTTTGCGCCAAGAAATGTTTTTCAACCCAAGTAAATTTTTTTCTCTTTGCCCCCCTCC
>PNEQ01065723.1:0-24501 GCA_003012365.1 Medauroidea extradentata | reverse complement strand
TGTCACAGTTATCTATGGAAATAACCAGTACTCTCTGCCATGACTGCAAGTATCGCACAACAAACAGGAAAAAATTCGTAACATCTAAACTATCAACAATCTGACTATACACATGGGGGTGTTTCTGATAGCCCTTGTGGTCCTCTATCTCCCTGCTTCGGCTTGACACTACTTCCTGGGACACCCTGTATATATATATGTATATATATATGCAAGTTGCTTAGCAGGTGCAATAAACATGATAATTATTTATATTAGTTTATTTTTTGCAATACAGTAATTACATTAATTTACTCAAAATTAACTCAATATTTCAAATCAATGTTTTGCATAATTGTAAGTTTTTTTAAACCAAGTGACAAGAATATAAAGAATAATTAATTCAGGAGAACACTGTATAAAATTTAATTTAAGTACATTGACTTATAAATAAAAAAAGAACATTAAATTGTACTGCACAAATTAAAGGGGTGGGCCCCACGGAATTTAAAGTTACGAAGATTAGATTATAATTTAGTTATAAAGCTCATTATCAATTTTATTTTCATTGTTTAAAATTTAGCAGGTTGGTGAATCTTAAATTGACAAATGTTCCAAACATTTATGATGAAAACAAAATTTTTTCAGTTATATTAACATTGCAACATGCTCATCATATGGAAGAACTTTCCTGAATTCAGGCGAGCAGGCCTCAAGTTCCCTGAGATGACATCCAGAGGACAGTGTGAGCTCGGAGGTTAAAGTTAATGCCATCACGCCCCAAGGTATTTGTTTTGGCACTACAACTGCGCCATAGACACACAGACTTGTTAGGGAGGCATGTCAGCACATGGTCATGATGCTGGTCTTAAACGTCAACCGCTATAACATCATATTAAGGGATTAAATAAAGAAAATTATGTACAACACATTCATTACTATAAAATGAAAGAAAACTCACCCAAATGGCGAAGAGAAAATTATCACATTTATTTGCGACAAAAAAACAGATGACAAAAATGTTCTTAAGGCAAACTAATCACATTGCTAGTGCACCCAAATCGATACTGGTCAATTACAATAGCACACAATTCTGTGGTCTGAAAATAAGTAGTACCTAATATTTGTTTACAATTTTATATAGAGAACAAATGTATATTCATTAATAAAATATTTACAAATTACGAAAGTGCCAACAATAAAATCAAGATACAAAATAAATGTAAATAATTTAGTGCTGACCACAAAATCAAGACTTTAACACTCTTACGTTAGATCATTTAACTGCCATATAGTATGGCAAGACAGAAACGTTATTAGACCCAGTCTCGGTGTAGAGAGCATTTTCTTAACAATGCTGGTGGCACATGAAAGCCGTCATCTTGTGACAAAATAAATTTTGGTACATATTTTAAAAGGTTACAATTCATTTAAAATATCAGTTTTAATAAACTGACGTTTAAAGGAAAATTAAAAGGGACAGAATAACCAAAAAGGTAAAATGCTTTGCCGAAAATAAAAACACCTTACCGAACTACAGGTAAAGAGAAACTAACATAAGCAAAAAGTCGTGCCATCTGACACAACGCCATGCCTGGCCACAGAAAACATAGGAATGTGCACACACCACCCTGCGTGCTCCCATCTGGCCGTCCCTTGACCACATCGACACACCCAACTTTTCTCCTGTGACTTGAGTTCTCTAGAAAAAACAGACAATCTGCCTGTACAGAACTATGCAGAGTGTTCACTGAAAAATCTTACTCTCTCAAAAGTTAAAACAAAAGTACCCATACCCATTAAGGGAATTAAACAGGGGAAATAATAAATAAGCACTTAACTATTCATAAACAAGCTGCATCATAAGAACAAAACAAGTTATATTCTTAAAAATAAAAAATTTTAGCTTCTCAAAGTTGGTAATAATGCAGTTACTTGTATTAAATGAATGGCCAGATGGTGTAGATGTCACAGTAGCATGTCGTGGAACTGACTGTACAGGCTCCTTCACAAGATTTTTATCAAGTTGAGTAAGGTCCTTTGGACCGCTATCATCTTTCACAAATGCTGATTCTATTTCCATCAGTATCACTAGTTGAAGGAACAGCTGGAAACACGAACACAAACTATTTCACAGTACAGTACCACACCTAGCCTACGTGCTACAGTCAATGTTCCATAAAATTACTAACAATCACATAAAGTGTTTCACATTTATTACTTTAGGGAACAAGTTCCACATAACATTACATCTTTTACCCTCGCAATATGAACTGTATGAATTTTTAGGGCTTACTTCACTTTTAGAAATATGTATTTAGTTCAGTTTATTGCATCCATTGAATCTTTTTTTCGTACAATTTTTATAAAGATATTGGACAAGTCAAATTTACAATATAAAATGTTGTGACTTAAAATATGTTAAATGTTAAAAATAAAATTGGTTAAATTTTACAATTTAATACCTGAAATAAATTAATACAAATGACATCAATATTGAGTCAGGAGGAGAGGAAAGAATTAAATTAATGGGAACGAACAGTACATTTTTGGCCATTGATTGGTAGAAATTTGGTTAAGTCATTAAAAGTAAACTTGTTCCTGTGACAGTTAACACATTAGGCCTACTTAAAATATACAAATAGACTAACTTAACTACAATAGCAATTGAGAACTTTTAGTTACCACTTAATAATGATGAGGATTCATTTACTTATCACAACTAAAAAATGTAGGCCTAATCGTATCATTTCAGTATATTTTCATGGACAAAATTATAAAAACAAATTTTTTGTTATATATATAATATTAAATAATAAATATTAAATAAATATTAAATAAAAAGGTATGTACTTTGTAATTAGATACTTTTAACAAAGAAAAAGCAGAAACAATGACTACAATAAATTCTTTTAAAAAGTTAAATTTCAGACTACTTTCGTCAAACAAATACTTTAACCACCTGCCTGCCCACTATGGTAAGGTGCATTATCAAGAATGACAGATGGCTCTTCCAGGAAAAGCAAAAGTTTTGTAATGCAGCCACTACTATTCAAACATTTCTCCATTCATGTTTCTATGATAATCGCCACCTTTATTTGCAGATGTAAACACCATTTGTGCACCATTAACAAATCCAGTTCGTGACCCTGCATGGAGCACTCTCGTGGAGTAATGATGATGTGAAGGTAAATGTATGTGGTTGTGTAATGTGTACTAGAGATGATAGTGTGGCACGTTGGTATGTGGAAACTAATTCAGATGCGTGTGACACAAATAACCTTACGTGGACGTTAGCCACATGACACATACACATATAGCACTTGCAAATATAATATAAAATACCAGAGTACACTGAGACGGCAACACTCATTAAAAACTATTGGAATTAAGATAATCCTGATTTATTTAAGGTGAATTTGAATGTAAAGAAAAGAAAATAGGTGCTATCCCAATACAGGCTGCTGTGGTATTTAGTATGAAAAATTACTCTCTCCACACATCACTGACATACTCTATACACTTCCAAAAAATATCAAACGTCACATACATCAATTACGTGTTCTGGAGTTATAAAATAAAATCAGTAGGTTCGAAATTCAGCTCAAAAACTTATGAGTTTGCTCGGCTAGTTAATCGAGTGGTAGGCATGAGATACTACACAAAGGACCACTGGATAGGCTACAGGATGACGTAACAACATTAAATTCAGTCTCGCAGTTTGTTAGTAGAAGTTCCAAATAGTTCAGATAAAATTTAGACACTTCCTGAGGCAAATTTGGTCAAAATAAGAAGCGTGGCACAAAAATAGTTCAAACAGTCCCGGAGGCTTAAAACTTTTATAATTTTTATACATTTTCAGTTCAACAAAAAAAATTGAGACACAGGACAAGGATAAAAAAAAAATAGAGATAGTAAGCGTCAGCCTTACAGTTCGTATCCCACGATGGCTTGATGCTCACTACAGACTCTCAGAAAAAAACTTAGGCCTAAGTCTTAATGAAAAACTTATCTTCCAATTGGTTAGTATTAGGGACTACTCTGAAAACAAAATAATATTGTATTTATGTATCTATTTTTACAGGAGTGTATATTAAATTGATCAATTAATGTAATGTCTTTAATACGCAAAACAAAGCTGTGTAATATTAAAACACATTTTCTGGGGAAAAAAATAATAATACATGTGCATGCTCTATTATATTGCCAAAATTGGGTGCTTGTAATACTAGATATTTCAAAACAAATATTTTACCGTTAAACATTTTTGAACTCCAAAACATAACTACTTTTTACATAAATGCTGCAATAAATAAAATATACTTACTTTGAAACTGTTTTTGCTGATATTCTGAGGAATTTTGTTGTGTTCAGGACTGAACAGCTTTCCAGTTCACCTCTTAAAATCATTCCGTTCACTCAGTATGCTACAAGTATAATATAAAGCTGTCGCTGGCGATTACACGAAAGGTTTTTAATTCGCGGCATTCTTTTAAACACAAAAATATCTTCATTAAATGTGTCACAACGCACACGTAACGAAATCGCGCCCTTTCCAAACAATATGGCCGCAGAATTGTTGTCGGTGGTGGTGAAAATGTTTATATTTTTAAGCGTCCTGATGCAAACTTAACTAATTTTAGATTAAAACAATGTTTAGTAACCGTACATTGAATACTATAACGTATTTTAATGTAATATTAATTATATAATATTTCACTAATAATTATTTGTACAGTGCACTATTTTCTTCATCGTTGATGGACTAGATATTATTTGTTATTCAGGGAAGCCAAATTTACTGATCTCAGCAGTCAGCTGCAATTTGGCTATTTTAAATGTGGTTTTTACTTTGATATGTTTGAAATATTGTAACGGGCTTCATCATCGTTAGGCAGACCGCCGACGATTCCACCCTTAGGTATCCAACAACACAACTATCAGCAAAACAAATGTCAAACCCCCATCACGTGCACAGCAAAAAAATAAATAAATTTCGCGACCAGGGGTAGCTCGAAGCCCCAACTAAACTTCACACAACAGGGGTAGCAGCAGCTCTTAGGGAGCATAGGTACTGGGGTAGGAGTTACCTGGTGAGAGGTTCAGGGATCTGTTATGTATCAAATTAAATTAAAACCACTACAATCAATAAAGAAAAAAAAATTAAATCCGCTAAAGCGCACAGACGAATATTACAAATAAAATTAAAAAACTAATAATAATAAATCTAGTAAAAAATTGAAATAAATTTTAAAATTAAAAAAAAAAAAAAAAAACCCCAACACTAAGAATCGTACTGCAGGCTACTCAGGATTGACCATACTTAAAATAAAATGTTTCGCTTCAGTTAAACAAACCTATAAAACATTATTTTTCCAAGACTACAGCAGTAGTGTTCTCTTTCCCACAACATTACAAAAACAATTTCACAGAAATAGATCAGTAAGGCTCCTTTGGCCTATAAATCGACAGACAGAAAGTAATAATCATAACTACGCACAGAATTAAATTTAAATAATTACAGCAGCCTAGTCGGCAAGATTCTACAAGAATTTGAATTTTTAAAATAATCCATAAAAAAAATAAAGGACTGTTGTTCGTTAGAATTATTACCTTGGTCCTCAACTAAGAGAAAAACATTTTTAACACAAAATAATAGAATATTCCTTTTAAAAGTAAGGCAAAAATTAATAAATCAATAGCATAATCGATATCACCACAACAAAAAACAAATTATGAAAAGAAATATCTCTCTCCTAAAATGTTAGAAATAACTGACAAAAACCTTAAACAAACAAGGAAATAGTAAATTAAATAATTTGCAACCTGTAACTGAACAAGAAGTCAAAATCCACCTAACCCTTAATAGACCAAATGAAAACAATAAACTACTCAGCTCGACTCGTCTCAAATTCTGTTAAAATTTAAAAAAACTAAACTAACGATAAAAAAAATATAAAGTTATCCAATAGATAATTCAACTATCAGTTCCAATAACGTCAATCCTAACCTAACTTCAACACGACTGTATTAAGCGACTCATAGCGACAAATAAACTTAGGCGGTCTAGCGACAGTACAATAGACTCACCGCCTTGACAGGCTTCTCTACATGTTTCGTCGGGTCCTAACGGCAGACTGCTTCCACGACTGCCAAGCAGTCTTACAATAAATCAACTACATGACGCTATCAGCAGAAAACAAAATACCTACAAACTACAAGAAAAGGTTAAAAACCTAGTATACTATACTTAAGTAACCATGCTGACCAGTCCACGACCCCCTCCGCAGGTCACGTCATGTCTGTCTTATACCATGTTCACCAAACGACTCTCGCCAAGATGGCAAAACATGCCATAGCGAAAACACTCAGCACATTTCTTCTCTGGAGTAATGAACTAACACGCCACCGAGTATCAACCAGACTCCACGTGGGGTAAGAGTACCAATCACTCAACAGAAACTAGACACACCAACCAATCAATAAGCAAAACGACGCGTCCTCGACTTGTTACTAACGGCACGGTAAACGAACAGTGACCTCGCGCCATGCATGAAATCACTGAACACAAAAAACTGCAGAAACGGAAATTCTAAATTTCAACACCACCTCCTCGGCCTAACTGAAGTACGAAACTCCCCAACACGAAGCGAAAGGTTAACCTAACAAAATATAACAACCATGTGAACAAAAAACTTTTAAATTATCAAAATTTTATCGGCGTTACAATATGTTGGCAGCATCAGCTGTCATAAAATGGAAACTTTTCATGAGATACTGTACCTAATTTCAGTTTGTGTTACATACAGAATTTTTTTGAGTGCCTACTATATCTGAGAGTGGGCTTTAATTCAAATTATCCAATACAATTTATACTTTTCTGGTGATTTGACATTCCACTATGAAATTAAGCATTTGTTTAGCAATCCAAACAAGGAAATCTATAAAGTTTTAAAATTACTATAGTAATAAATTTAAATGTCTTTTTATGTATATCTGCATTTACATCTTTTTGCTATACAAGTTAAAGTACTGTTGAACTACAAATTTTCCTTTTTAGTATTTACTTTCTGTAAGTCTGGATAGACGATGGCTAATACGGTAACAATCATTAAGGAGGGATGGATGGGAGAAGGTATACATTACACGAAAATATTACATGCTCGTCATTTGCAAAACATATTTTTTACAGGAGAAAATTGGTGCAACATATAGCGTACTGGAAAGTAAGACACTGTGATATTATGTAACACACTTTCTCTTGCAAGCCAGTGATAACAGTCAACACGATTTTATAGTGACATACATTCTGGTTATGAAATTAATATATATTTCTTTTCATTATGATTTGAAGTTTAGTAGTATAGGCTTTTTCTTCTCCATATATAATTATTATTAACCAGTTATTTCAAATTACTTGTGAATGTTACAAAACCTAAATTTAGTTAAAAATAGACTTGAAGGAAATACCTTCGGTCTAAATGAAAGACTGGAAGTGAATAAATAATGCATTACGTATAAAAGTTCAGATTGAACTATAGTAAATAATGTGACATAGAAATATGTAACTAGTGTGCAAAACTCCTTACTGTTTTTTCAACAACTCTCTTAGTTCAAGTTTTTCTCTATGCCTACTTTCTTTAGCAGCCTCACAAAGATGGTGTAGTTTATTTATTATATATATATTACACTAGAGTTGGTGATGAAGTGCTAATATCTTCCTATGAAGATGTTACAGCGAGTCATCCTGCGCAGAATTGCCCTCATTTCGATTTTGTATTCTACTACCAGAAGCGCTGTTGTTTTAGACTGCCAATTTATTATGCTTCATTCTACCTTTTTCACACATGTTTTCTTCGTGCATAAGATGCCATCAATAGCAGCAGATATTTGCAGCCACATTATTTTTTCATAGTGACCACACATACTTGAATTCTTGAAAATCTTGAATTGTCCTTGATTTTGACATGTCCTTAAATCCTGGAAAAATGCTTGAATTTCCATACTTGTCCTTGAGTATGGCATCTTGTCTTCCAGGTATTTGTTGCATGGGCATCAATGTCTTGTGTGTGTACCTCCTTGTGTATGTCTTAATGGCTGGATCTGAACTGAGCTCAACTGGCTGAAGCTCAACATGCACAAAGCAGGCTGGAACTGATAACGGTGGTGGTGGTAGACACGACTAATATGAGGGCTAATGTGTTTACTGCAGTTCAGTAACTTTGACTATTATTTGATATTTCTAATGATATTGTGTAGATATATTAATATAGCAGTGAAGTGATATGTTGAATCACATGAGATCCTCAGAATGTGAACCTATAAATAAAATTGTATGTGTTTACAAACAAATTTGAGTCTAGGCTTATTGTACTGATGTACTTATTGCGGTACTTGTGTAAACATCCATCCCCTGCAACTGCTATTTGAACATTCACATGTGGAAGATTATCTGATGTAACTTAGAAGAATTCTTTGTCATTTTGTAGATTGCTTTTCACAATGTCACTGATAAACTGGGTACTGTAAGCAAGACTTTGACTATAAGTGGTCACACTCGCAGATTCTGTTCCATGTAAACTGTCATAAATTTCCACCACATCAAAATTGAATTTCCATCAAAGAAGGAGATAAAAATATACAAGGAAACTATGTACAAATATTTTTGAGCCTGCAAATCAAAATATAGATACGTAATCGACAAATGCATCCAAAGGGTTTGCTGTAAAACATTCACACACTTCTGTGAAACGATTATCACAGAGCGACGTCAAAACAGCACAGGCCACTCTAGAAACGTTAAGTAATTTGAAAATCACATAATTTGAGACATTATTTAACAACTTTTATTTTAATAATTTATTTAAAGTAAGGTATAAAGAACCATGTAGCCTATATGTGTTAACAATTATTTCACATGTTCATGCACTTTTTAATTAAATACTCCACACTTGTTCCTCATTACCCAATTTGCATTTTCCTGAGGTAATATGTTGTTAAGTCTGATAATTAGAACCATTTGCTAGTGCTCGTAAGTTTTAGTAATCTCGTGCATTGAGGTGTTGTAGGAAAATATGTGGCTCAGTTATGTAACAACACCGTGGCTGACATTTTGAACAAGTGCTTTGTAACATAATCAGTTACGCAGTGATGTCATGTAATGAATTAAAAGTAATTTTGTTACCACTAATTATTACTTTTTTGCAAGTTTTACTTGAAATTTGTTACTTTCAGGGAAAGAGTGATTTTTTCTAGTATTCTACTTTTAGTCAAAGAAATGGTCACTTTTTTGTTTACTTTATGCATTTTTTTGGCTTTTGCAGTGCCGAGGTTTTGCTGAAAAATGTTTTAAGTTCTAAGTTAGAAAGGGCACCATCCCAACATGCCCAGCTGGGAACGGGTAGAGCACAAGTTAAAATCAGGGTGGATGGTTCCGTTTGGCAGTTAATTTCAGTCCCTAGCGGGGTTTGTGGGTCGAGAGGCCCACATGGGTACTAGAGGCTGTCTTACGTTACAGAACTTACGGGAGACGAAAGTTCACCAACACAGATACTTTAGATTTTGGATTTATTCTCATCGCAAAAGAGAGTTACATAACACACATGCACACAAGACACGAGTACTTGCCAGGTCCTTCTGTTACATGCTGCGGACGCGTGCCCATTGGAGAGGTGAAATACTTGAAGAACTGAATTAAAAAATTGATATAGAAATTGACGGCCACATGAGCTGAGTAGCCCGATGCGAAGAGAACCCGGCGCGGATCCGAGAGGGTCCGAATGGCCCGTGAGATCGCTCAGTGCAAAAAAAGATGCAGCTAGCCCACGTGTGTGCTAGCGAATTAACTGAACGGAGTCTGCCATTACCATATATTTTAAGTTAAAAATTCCTCCCTGTGCTGTTAGCAGCGTGGAGGAAATGACCGGGGAAGCGAGAAAGAAGTTAAATAAATACGAGATTCTAAAAAACTACTGCAGATGGTGACTTTATGTTCGGTTAAGCAAGAAGCGTGGAAACATGACTTACCCTGGTCAGTGTGCAGAAAGGACTGGCCAAGCCAAGATGGCGGTTGGTCCCATGCGTCAGCAGCGCTGATGCCTGGGATTAACTCGGTACTCTTGTAAAACTAAGATACACAAAACCCTTTAAAACCATGCCAGAAAATCTGGGTGAATTAAGGTATGAATTTTAAAAGCCAAATGTGTTTCTCATTCCCTGGTTGGTCCACGAGGGGGGGGGGGGAGATGACTTATGTAAACACAAACATTTCTTATTTTAACTATGATGACTCACTGTTGGACCTGAAAAAGAAAACGAACACTTGGGACCTATACAATACAATGCTGGGCGTTACATTACGTAAAATAATTTATAAAATAAGTTCCAGAAGCCTGGATAGCAAGAGGGGTGAAGGGGCGTTCTGGGAAGAGCCGAAACTATGCCAGCTGTTTCATCCAGTGTTCAGCGAGTTGAGCAAAATAAAACACACACACCCTCCCCCCACCCATAGTCCGTTTCACAGGTTACTTCCATTATGAGTGTATTTTACGTCACTTGGCTGTTAATTACAAAACACTTGCACCTTCTTTTACGCACAGCACTGGAGGGGGGAAGGACGGGTGCTGCTGCCCGGGCGGACGTGTGTTTGGTTTGCGCTAGATGGACCAGGAGGTTCGACATCAAGATTAGCAGAGAAGATATGTTGTTGGAAACTACGTATGAAACTAGTTTACTTTGAATGAGAAGAGACTTCGATATTATCTTGTATTGTATGGAAATTCCCAAGGGATTGCAATTTGAGGGGAAAATTTCATGCTGCAGTCTGTCATCACTCTTATTAAAGTGGAAGTTATTATTTTTGTAAAAGTCTGCTTGATATTTCTCAACAGTCTGTAATGGCAGTCACATTACTGTTTAAATCTGTGGATATGTTCTTTTTTGTGTATGTAAAGCATTTTAAAATACAGTGAAGTAGATTACAATGCTATTTTCATGCTTAGTATGTTTTTGTATTTATAAGTTTTTTTTTGCGATATACTTTTTATAGTCAATACATTAAAATTTATATATATACATACTGTATAGGTACAGTATATATGCACAAAGAAAGTGGAGAGAGAACTATGCCAGCTATGGGATTCTCTCAGTTTCATTCAGAAAATTGCAAATAGACTAATTATTGAAAGAAAACCATATCGGGGGAAATAGTGGACATCATATTAATAGTTTATCTGTGTAAGTTATATTTTGATAAACTTTTTTCTGAGAGAGGGATTTCTTTTTGAGTAAGTAAATGTTTGTTGTGTACAGGGAGATCTGCTTTTATTGGCGTTGGTTTCTCTGATCGCTCGGACAGCTTTGACCTGAATGTGGCCCTGCAGGACCATTTTAAGTGGCTCAAGAAGTCTGAGGAAATAGAAAAGGAGAAGGACGGACCAAAGCAAGAGCTTGATCTTCGTTTCAAGGAGGGGGAAACAATCAAGATTAACATGAAGATTACTGTAAGTGCACTTTTCCTGAGTACACTTTTTATGTATAGTACATATTGTTTGCATGATAGTAACAAATGTTTAATCAAACTTTATTTCAAAACATGAATATGTGACACATTTTCAGAAACTGTTAAATATAAAATATGCAATATTGGCTGGTTGGGAGCTAGACTTTTACTGCCAGCTGCCTAAAGAAGCTCTGTATATATTTTATTAAAGCTAAATTAAGAGCTCTATTGTTCAGGATAAAGTGAGTATCCAAGAAAGCCCTGCTTTACTTCTTACTATCAGCCAGTTTGTATGTTTCTGTTGCATGTCAACATAAACATAGCCACTTGTTTTTGTTTGCATTGAAGGTGTCAAGTTTCTTGTACCTTTCACGCCAACCTCTAAGTTTACGAAAATCTGTAAACCGTGTCGTAAGGTGGTTGCTGAAATCTGCAACCTGCCCTTACCTGAAGAGATCCAAGAATGCATTGTCTGCATTGTACTTTGCTTCAAAAAAATGTTATCTACAATGTATACTCAAATATACAAGTGATCAGTTACAGATTTCATTAATGGTAGGTTGTTGTAAATAATTGCAAAGTAGCTTCTGTGCAAAAACAATTTCAAATGAAAGACATCTATATTAAAAGTTTAGCATGCAGAAAAGTAAATGCATTATTGTAGCAGTGCAAAGAACAGCAAATGTCTTAAAAAACATTTTTCTTTTAATATTACCACTGATATTTTACATAATATGTATATTATGAAGTAAGCCTACGCATTTCTTCAGTCCTATGTAATGAATAAAATATACAACTAAATGCAGTGTTCCCAATGACAGGTACAACAGGGGAATCAGGGAAAATTCAAGGAAATTAAAATGGGTTTAACGTATAGGGAAAATTCGGGGAAATTATTTGTTCAGGAATCAGAAATTGTGATATCTAAATTCAATCTTGTTTGGCTAGATGGATCACTGTTTCCTGAATGGAAAAAGTGGCTCCTTTGTGTTGAGGATGATGACAATAGTGCAAAGTGTGTTTTATTTAAAAAAAAATTTTCAATAGTGCAAATTGCATTTTATGTCAAGTTTTTTTTATAAGTTTGTTACAGCAAGCAGTAGTACACTGTATCTGTGTAAGCACATTTAGCAAAACATGTAAATTGGCAAGAATCAGAGGGATCAATTATTTCAAGTGTTACTACAGCACCAAATTCTGAATTAGCATCCAGCACACTGGCTTCCTGTTTATTGTCTACTGGAACGTTGTAGCGAGTCTGTTGTTCCCCGGCCACTAGACGTGACGAATGTGATGTTCGCACCAGTTTGCGTGACACATTCTTTTGTTTACCCACACAGCAGTTGAATGTATGTAGCCTGGTGTGCTCCGGATAGCTCAGTGTGTTTCAATTAAATGAAGGCGTACACAATCATTGTGTTTTCACGGATTAAAACTCGCATAATATGGCAACTTTTGGTTTATTTTTCATACTATTTATTACATTTGCACTTTGTGCTGTTGCTACAAATGGCAGTTCAGTACCAAACACAAATAAACAATTATGATCCGTCAGATGTCCGGTGCTACCATGTCCAAATTTGATTTAACAAAAAAAAAATACGAAACACTCTGTTGTTGCCTGAAATTTTAGTATTCATTATGCCATGTCTTCACACAGTTATGGCACAAACCCCATATTTCCTGCCACCTTAATACAAGTTTCAAATTTATATTTCAAAGTAGCCTCTAGTGGCACTAAAATCTCCTAATACTTCTCCAGCGCTGCGCCCTCGCAACCTGCACACGTCTGTCCTCCTCCGTCATCACTACACGACTGATAAACATTCGACGGACGTGGTAACTAATAGCACCTCGGAGGAGTGATTCAACAGACTCCAATTTTTCCAAAACAGCAAAATTACACTTGAAACATAAAACAAAGCATTCCAAAATTTGAAGTTACGACTTTTACATAAAAATAATAAAGAATATTAACACAAATCAGGGTTGCTACAGGTCTGGAAAACAGGGCAAACCTGGAAAAGTCAGGGAATTTCAAAGTGGTCAGGGAAAATCTGGAAAAGTCAGGGAAATCGCTTCTGGTGACTGGAAATTCGAATTGTAGAACTAACTTTAGACTTAGCAGTAGAAGTTTACAGGCTTTTGTGGTCATTGTAAAGCTGACTAGCTTGACTTCTGGGCTGAAGTCGCATCTTCATGGGTGCATTCTTAGCGATTGACTTTTGGACAATTGCACAACCATTCACTGTATGAAATTGTTAGCAATTTACTTTAAAAATAATTCCTGTTAACTATAACTTATTACAGTTCTCTGGATTGTGGTAGGAGTGTGTTGAACACAAGTAACTGTCAGTAGTACATTTATTAAACCGTTTTTAAAAACAGTCATGCAAATTTAGTTTATTTGAACATTTTAAGATAGATTATCGTGATTTTTAACTCCACAAAAAAAAACCGAAAATTCATAATTTTTGTCTGGAAAATGGGGAAAAGTCAAGGAAATTTGAACTAGAAATTCTGTAGCAACCCTGCAAATACAATAATTGGGGACAACAGGTGCGCAACAGTGGAACTACTTTCGCTGCGCAATACCCTAAGCAACCCCCTGGGACGGCTGACCAACGTGCGTCAGTAACCAACGTCATGAAGAAATTCCATGAAGCAAGAGTTCAACCACAATGTCAGCGCCAGAAATCCTACAGTCTGGAGAAGCTTGCAACTCAAGAAGTTACTCACGTCACCAGGAAAAATTTATTAAGATACAAAAATTGCAGAAACTCAAAATTGAGTAAAAATACAAAGAAAAGTTATATTAACAAAATTAATTTAAATTTTACAGTGGTGAATTTGAAACCAAACAAGCCAGGAAAATAAACGACTTTACTTTAAAATTCCCGACTCTATTTTAATATTTAAATTTGAAATGATGAATTTAAATTAAATATGTCCCAAATTACTAAGTTATTGAATCCTGTTGTTACAGATTTAAATTTAAGAGAAAACATATTTTATATAAGTTTAAATAAGATGGGGAAGTGGCTGAACACTTCACATCATCATACAGTGCTGTTCTAAAAGAGACAGCTACAGGTATGGTAAATAAAATACAGTTTCATGGAGATAGCTACGTCAGAAGGGCAGAAATAAATTGTGGGCGTTACATGTTATGATGAAAGACAGTCAGCAAGGAATAAACAATTAGTTCGCTAAAAAAAATTTCCAGTAATTTCAATTGCACTAGAATTGTAGCTTAGTAGTACAAGACTGAATACTTGTTGCAGGGCTGCCACCATAAATCGCTACTAAATCCTTAAATTTGCTTTGAAAATTCCTCGAAAAATCCTTAAATTTTATTAAAAAATCCTCTTAAAAATCCTTAAATTTTCCAAAAAAAAAAAAAAAAAAAAAAGTATGAAGATAATTTTAATAAGGAATGTAGTTTCAAACAACTGTAAACCAAATTAGGTTTATAATGTTACACAGTAGGCCTACTTACTGCAACACTGTCACACAAATCCGAAGAATTAACAAAGTAATATGTATTTTTAAAGCACAAATGACAGATAAACTAAAATTTGACGAAGTACTGAAGTCACTGTAAAACACCAGCATTGGCATTGACACTTGCTCGCAGTGTCTTGAGCTGTGAAGCTGCCGCCTCATCCTGCCCATTCCATATTTCCGCACCTAATGTTAATCCTTTTGACCCTCATTACTCCCGCACACATCAGTGCACTCTAACCTGACCCCAAGTATTTCATACAAAGCTTACCTAACTCATCCTTGATATAGGGAAACAAAGGCAGCTAGGCAACTAATTACATCTTAAAATTAGATAGAAACATGTACTCGCAGAGCATCATGGAGGTCGACAGTTACACACACGAAAAGGACGACACATTTTGCGCAGAAGCGCGAATCTCTACGTTTCGCCACGCATGGCTTCGTCGGGCGAAGAGAAGACACTGTACTGCAATATGGCGGACGGTAATTGGTTAATCTAGTGGCCAGGAAGTGAACTAGAGGTAGGCGGCAGATTTGAAAATGAATTGTGGTTATCGTAGGTTGAGGCCAGGTGGCTGTCTGGATGTTATGTATTAGTGGGCCAGTTCCCATCGCCTTAGTTCTGCATTATTGATGGATGGTGTTAAGAGCCCTATACAGCTACCACAAGACCATTGTTGCAGCATGTTAGGAGAAAGTTGTTCTATGAGATACTACGAAACACACGTTTTATATATTTATGTACGAACAAAAAAAACTTCAAACTATGCTTCTCTATTTTTGTTTTTCAGATATCATGCTTAGAAACATTGTTTCGGGGCACTTCAAATGGCCAAAAAACTGCTTCTTCAGACTGCTGTTATGTAAAAAATTCAAAACGCAATCGTAAAACGAAAATAGAGAAGCACGCGCTGGTCTTTACTTTACACTTTCCATAAATAAAATGAAAGGGTCACCGCTTAAAATCCCACTGTAAAAAGCCAACAACCAAAACATTGCACGCTGTTTTCACACCCAGTGCATACATGAGCCAGACTAGACCTTACTGCTCCCCGGTTTCAGTATCTCACACGCGGCATCTAACGCGTGCTGTATAGGGCTCTTAAGGCTTTCACCACTCTGGTTGTGGAGCAAGAATCAAAATCTAGATTGTGTGATGCTGCATGAGCTGCAACTGGCTTGTCTAGTGAGTCCACGTTGGTACCAGCTAGGGCCTTTTTGGTGTCGGCCCTGTGGCCATTCATCCTCTGCCTGAGGGTGTAGGTAGTGAGACCAATGTATTCAGCCGAGCAATGTTTACACTGTAGCTGGTAAATGAGGTTAACTGTGGCACAGTTGTAGCTGCCCAGGATGGGGTAGGTTTGGTTAGCGAGTCTGCTATTGAACGACGTGGATGGTTGGTGGATGGCACAAGTGCCGCAACGTGGGCTATAGCACAGATGTGACCCCTTGGTAGTGGTGGGTGTATTGACTATTGGACTAGATGGTAGTTTGGGACAAACAAGTTAGTTTCGGAGATTCGGAGGGTGTTTGAAGATCAGTCTAGGGACTTAGGAAAATAGGTTCTGAGTGAGAGGTGAAGATGTTAAGAATTTGTGACCAGAGTTGAGGATGGCTTTGAGTTGTCCAGACCTTCATGGTAGAGTACCACTAGAGGTATGTCAGTGCTGCTGGTTTGGTAGGAGTCCCCTTACCAGATATGGCTAGTTGGATATGGTTGTGGACCAGTTGTTTCGGGTATCCTCTGTAATAGAATGCCTGAGCTATATGGTCACACTGTCATCCTTAGTTATCCTTCGTTCACAAAAATCCTGTGCAAGGATATTTTAACGTATTTTTCCTACGAGACGTCTTTGCCGCCTGTAGACATGCCACCCGCAGCACAGAAGTCACCAGAAGAGGGAAGGACCACCCACTCGTGCCCGCGCAGTCTCTCATTAGGCGAGCGGCCGGCCAATCACCATAGACCGCTCCGAGAAGGGTATAAAAGAGGGAGAACGAGCCACCAAAGAGCAGTTCGTCTTCGAGTAGAGATCTGTTTGCTACTCGCTCTGAGCAGTACCTCTGCTGCAACTGAAAGGTTCAGTTCTGCTGCAGTAGATTTCTCTACCCTCATCACTATCAGCTACAGCTCCAGGCCCGGAAGACTAGCAACCACCGGATCCCTTCCAGAAGAGCCCATCACAACAGTGAGAGCCTTCAATGCCAGCTGTCCAACTTCGCCGACCAAGAGCTGCTTTGTGAGACGTCACCTGCATCAACGACTGTCCCCACAGAAGCGAGTGCTCTTCGGTTCCTTCCTACACACCTTTCAGGCATTTTAGGCACAGGGTGTTTCTGTTTTAATTGTTGGCGTATGCCAATAAATCATGCAGCAACATCATTCCTTTCCTTTCTCTTCTTCACTCGCCATACCTTCCATTGTTAACAAACCCATCCACCTGCTAGACACCTGTGACCCCTGCATCCCATAGGATCGCCACGGGAGTTTGGTATCAGGTCGTCATAATCATCCTACGACTGGGAGGAGGCGTAAGCCACGCGCCTTCCAAATAGTACAATAAAAATATTTACATCAAGGCTGCCACCAAGTTAGTTTTCAAAATCCTGTAAACAAGCAGTAAAAAATCCTGTAATATTTCCAACTTATGTTTACTTACTACTCTGAAGTATTTTTAGACAATTTTTGTTGTAAAATTTTGATAGTGAAATAAATATGTATAGTAAATTATTAATATGTACTGTGAAAAACCAAGATGTTATACTGTAAACCATCTACTGTTAAAGTCTTTACAGATTGAATTATTTTTCTAACCAGTTTCAGTAAAGTAGCAGTAAAACTTTCCACCCGTTATCCTATTTGTAAAAATTTGTAGAACAAGTTTAGAGTAACTATGAACATGTTGAACCAGCTACTTATTGTTGAAAATTGACTATATATGCATGAGTTTTTCTATGGCCTCAAATGTGATGTAGTTTGCGTGCATCACTGCGCCGAATTTAAACATGTTTTTGACCAAATTTTTTGGCCAAAGTATGGGATGTGGCCACTATGATGTGTTTTAAAAAAAATTTCCTTTAAGATTTGTTTTGATGTAAAGTAATTCGTAAATGTTTCCTGTATTTACTAGTCGATACCGTGACTTTTTCTCCAAAAATAGAGAAGATTTCTAGGTGCACAGTGAAGATAAATCAAGATTATGAAATCTCGTTAATCCGTTCTTGTGCGTCGCTAATTATTGTGTCTATTATTGATAGACAGGTGTTGGAAATATCCGCGAATGTCTAGCATTATCTGTTTATCCGTTTTAACCGTTAAATATCCGTTGAAACAGATAAAATCCATTAAAACGGCAGGCCTGCTTAGTTGTTTAAGGACTTCTGCTGTATTTTTTTCAGAAACCTACCAATAAAATCCAATCTGCAAATCACATTGTTGTTTGCTTTGATGAATTATTCAATAGGATAGCAAAGCTACAACAAATGGACATAGCTGTGTGTATATGGGACGTCAACAAGAATTGAGTAATGACCAGGTACTAGATCTCTTCATTGTTAGGCCATTCTACAGCTGATGATCTCTTAGAAGGTTTTTAACAGGGACTAAAGAATGTTGAACTATCCAAATTTGTACAAGTGTCCATGGATGGGCCATCTATCAATTGGTTGTTCATGGAAAAATTGAAGGCAAAAACTAAGGTGTGCAAATAAGATCCAAATATATTATACTCTGTCCACTCTAAGGTTGCAGCAGAAATAAAAATTGTTTATTAAATAAATCAAAGCAATTTAATTATTTCTTGATTCCTCACATTGTGATTGTGCTCTAACACAGTTACCTTGTATTTTCTCATTATTTCAAAAGAAATTCATGCTGTGCAAAAATTTTATTGTTATTCACTGGAATGAATTAGCTGCAACCTTAGAATGGATAGAGTATAGAGCTGGAATCTTGTGGTCTCCATGTTGTCCATGTTGCCTTTCAGGTGGATGATAGAAAGACAGGGTGGAATGTGGTTCAATTTTTAAAGGCCATATATTCTGTGTTCAAAGACTCACCTGCTCGACGGTCAGACTTACGACCAGTTACAAGGTTGAAGTGTTATTCCGATCAAATCTTGTGATTGTTGGTGGTTGTAATACTTGCCTGTTTGTGAGAGAGCAATGAAAAGTTTTCCTCACTTAAAACAATTTTAAGGACAAATAAATTACCTGCTATGTATTCTGGTGAGAAAGTGAAGAATTGTTTGAGGGATCCTTTGCTACTAGCTGTACTGAATTTTTTCCTGACAATGGCCCAGGATGCACTCCCGAAGCGTCGACCACCGTCTTCCTCTTCAGACTCTCCCCACCTCTTAAGGGATATTACAGCGAGGGAAACTAGCGCTGCACTGGAGGTTGCGCTTCCACAGTAGATGTAGCCGAAGGTGGATGGGATGAAGTGGCAACAATGGGGTGCTGATCCCCCGGACAGGAGAGCACAAAGGTGCAAAGGTTAGGAGTTGCGTCGGATGGGGTCCACAAGGCGAGGATGGGGTTGAGACTGAAACAGGTATTGAGAAGGGGGTGCTAAGGAAGGCTGATCCACCAGGTGACAGTAATGCCAGCCGGACAATTGCGTGGCCGTTGAGTGGTGTACCTTGTCGAGCGGCTGTTGAAACCTCCCTCTGGATCCAATACACCCCTGTCTCAGGATCCCTAACCTCCAGTGCCTTCTGTACCATCTTAGCAAATTCCTGTCTGGCCCTCAACTTCCTACCTGACCTCTTAGGCATAGCCTGACTGTGACTCAGATGAAAGTGAAGTGGTAAGGCTAGCTGAGTGTTGGAACATGATATCCCATAGGATCGTCTGTTGTGGCATGTAAAGCCTTAATGCGGCAGGACTATTGTTGGCACTGGGCAGGCAGACTTGTAGAGGAGCGCTAGAAGTGCGCCTCAGCACGTCCCTATGCCTTTTCATCTCTCCCAGTCAAGACAAGACCCGACACCGCTTCGAAAGAGCACAGTGTAATTGTGCTACCTCCAGAGGGCGTAATTAAGAAAATCTGGAAGGCGCGCGGCTTACGCCTCCTCCCAGTCGTAGGATGATTATGACGACCTGATACCAAACTCCCGTGGCGATCCTATGGGATGCAGGGGTCACAGGTGTCTAGCAGGTGGATGGGTTTGTCAACAATGGAAGGTATGGTGAGTGAAGAAAAGAAAGGAATGATGTTGCTGCGTGATTTATTGGCATACGCCAACAATGAAAACAGAAACACCCTGTGCCTAAAATGCCTGAAGTGTGTGTAGGAAGGAACCGAAAAGCACTAGCTAATGTGGGGAGAGTCGTTGATGCAGGTGATGTCTCGGAAAGCGGCTCTTTTGGGAGGCGAAGCTGGACAGCTTGCTTAGAAGGCTCTCACGGTCGTGATGGGCTCTTCTGGAAGGGATCTGGCGGTCGCTGGTCTTCCGGGCCTTGAGCTGTAAGCTGATAGTAGTGATGAGGGTAGAGAAATCTACCGCAGCAGAACTGAACCTTTCAGTTGCAGCAGAAGTATTGCTCAGAGCGAGTAGCACACAGATCGCTACTCGAGGACGAACTGCTCTTTGGTGGCAAAATTGAACATAGTACTTGTTTTGACAAAATATCATCTCATATTGCAAAGATTTGTGCTAATGGAGTTGCCATACCTTTGGTACACATAATAAATAGATCTTTTTAGATGGCACATTCCCAGATTTTTTAAAGTTGGCATAAATCAAACCCCTACTTAAATAGGGGGATAAAGATACTGTTGGAAACTACAGACCAATTGCATTATTTATCTTTTTTTTTTTAAATTGTTGAAACACTTTTGAAAAACAGATTAATTAAATACTTAAATAAATACAGACTTATGTATAACTCACAGCATGGTTTCCAAAACGGTTAAAGCACCCAATCTGCCATTGATGACTTCTTTACTTCCTTGATAAAAACTATAAACAGTAACAATTATTAAATGGGCTTGTTCTTGGACATGTCAAAAGCCTACAACACTGTCTGCCATAGTATACTACTATACTACAAAAACTTTATACTTTGGGTATCAGAGGTTGTGTAAATAATTGGTTCAAATCTTATTTATCAAATAGAAAACAAGAAGTAAAAATACAATTTGTCAACAACAATAATTACATGAATAATCATTAAACTACCAAAATCATTAATGTAGGCATTCCTCAAGGCAGTGTTTTAGGTCCTCTTTTGTTTCTAGTTTATGTAAACAACATTGCATCTAGTTCCAAAAGGGGAAAGATAATGTCATATACTGATGACACTTCTATGTTAGTATCAAGCCAT
Source organism: Medauroidea extradentata (assembly GCA_003012365.1). Taxonomy (NCBI): domain Eukaryota; kingdom Metazoa; phylum Arthropoda; class Insecta; order Phasmatodea; family Phasmatidae; genus Medauroidea; species Medauroidea extradentata. The sequence continues at coordinate 3,188 of PNEQ01065723.1, read as the reverse complement.
AATATTTGTAAATTCTCAAAGTCAATTTGTGATGTAAACAACTGGCCCTCTAATGACAGTCATTCATTAAAAATAAAAATAAAAATAAAAATGAATATTACTTATATATATATACGTAAAAATGAATCCCTATTTCCCTTTGTCACGCCATCACGCGTGAATGGCTGGACCGATTTCACCATTTTTTTGTTGTGTTTGTTATTATCAGGAGAAGGTTCTTATTAAAGAAAAAATTTAAAAAAATTGCACGGGAGATTAGAAAACTTAAGAATACTTATTTAAGAATTCTTAACAACCATATAATATTATTTCTATTTTAACCTTAGCGCTTTGGACAATATAAATATTTGACAAAGAGGATGTAAAAAATCTGAATATTGTTTAAAACAAATGCTTCAATCAAAGTTATTTTATTGATAAAAAATAAATAAAGAAAACTGAATTTCTTAGTGTACATCACGGTTAGTTCAGAGCCATTACGCCTTGAGGATGCTAAACAAATACCGGTACGAACATTGTTTACCATAATTTTGTCTACATGCTTCCTGTCTTAAAGATGACTATTGAAATTGAATTGTTATAATTATTAAAAAAAAAAAAGTGTTTATTATTCTAATGCTTTGATATACAATATTCTTAGTATATAAATAGTTTTGTTGGTATTCCGACACGGGAACAGGCGACATATAACTGGCCATGTGAAAAACATGGATTTTCAAGAAAACAAACAAAAAAGAAAACAAACACTTAGAGACTGCCCTTGAGATCTCAATAGTCATCGTTAAGACAGGAATACGTCTGTCGGGTCAGCTAATCATCTATAAAATGTGATATATTACAGATCACACCAAGTACTTATATAAAGTTTGCAAGTGGAGTAAAATTTTTATTTGTCTTGCTAGACAAAAATTTGAACTGGAACTGTTAAATGTTGATATTTTATGCAAAAAAAACTTCATTGTTTACTTAGAGGATTTTGAAACAAACTTGTGACTTTGAGACGCTCAAAACTGTTTACTATGGTCTTGTACATCAAATATGTGTTACTGATTAATTTTTTGGGGTAGCAGTATCAGTAATTTACTGAACATTTTTGTGTTACAGAAAAAATCGATAAGCATTATTTGCAGCAATCCACCTCATTTTCATTGCAAAGAATTGTTTCAAAATACTGAGATTTTACTATACAGTTCCTTTTCATTTATCTGTGTGTTATCCCTATATACAGGGTGAGTCAGGAGGAAAGGTATATGCTTTGAAGGATGACAGTCCTGGTGATTCTGAACAAAATGTTTCTAATAAACAAATGCCCTTTTCTTAACCGTTTCTGAGAAACTTAATGAAAACAACAAGAAACTGGAAATGTGCAGGTGACTGTAAATCATGCTACTGTTATTTTATGTTGTGTGTAATTTTGTACATTTCCACACGGTGGCACTCTAAGCATGGTGCAATTGTTTACCTCAGTCTCAGTCCTACAGTGCTTGCCCTAGTATTGGGAACTACAGTGTTATGTATACAGTGAATACAGTTTAGTGTTGTCAAAAATGCCACAGGTCTTCACACAAGCAGAGTATGCAGACATGATGTTTGTCTACAGTTTCTCCAATGGGAATTCCAGAGCCGCTGTTTGTGAGTATGAACAACGATTTTCTAATCACAGAGTTCCAGATAGCAGGATGTTTGCAGGATTGTGTGACCGTGGTATGCTTCCCAGCATAAATTTTGTATTCGAACGTCTCGTACAACAAACTCTTAATGAAGTGGAGAACATTCTTCAGGTACTAGAACGCAGCCCAACAACTAGCCCGAGACGAATTGCTGCTCAATTTCATATTCCACAAATAAGAGTGATGCGGACAGTACACGAGCAAGTTCTGTATCCATATCATCGGCAGTGTACAACATCTGCATGTATGAGATGATGTCCACCGACAAGAATTCTGTCAGTGGATCATTGACAATGATCGATTAATTCCACTTATTCTGTTCTCTGATGAGTCAACATTTACCTGCAATGGAATCAACACGCGGTATTCTCACGTATGGGCAGACGAAAATCTACACCCTACTGTAGAAAGGAATTTTCAACGACGTTTCTCAGTTAACGTGTGGTACAGTATTATTGATGATCAACTCATCGGTCCAGTAGTTTAAGATAATTGTCTTAATGGAGTATGGTGTCTTGATTTTCTTCAAAACGTTTTGCCAGAATACTTGGAGGATATCCCTTTGGCAACAAGAACTCGTATGTACTTTCAGCAAGACGGAGCTCCTGCACATTCTTTATGGCCAGTGACACAGTACCTCAACGAAACGTATCCTGGGTGTTGGATCGGTCGCCATGGAGTCATCGCTTGACTGCAGAGGTCACCTGATCTTACCCCATTGGATTACTGTGTGTGTGGGGTTGGCTTAAAAGCGAAGTGGTGGACACAAGAGAGGAACTTCTCGCTCGTATTTACCATGCTTGTGCTCAAGTAAAGCAATGTACTAATGAGCTCAGATCAGCAACACAGCAGCTATCAGAGCAGCAAAATGCATTGCAGTTGGTGGTGGAGTGTTTGAATATGTTTTGTAAAAAATTTACACAATTTAACAATACATACAATGTCATCATGATTTACCGTCACCTGCACATTTCCCGTTCTTTGTTGTTCTCATTCGGTTTCTCTGAAACTGTTAAGACATGGGCATATGTTTATTAGAAACATTTTGTTCAGAATCACCAGTACTAAAGCATGTACCTTTCCTCCTGACTCATCCTGTGTAAAAGAGAACACTGACCTGACTGACTGACGGTTGACCCGACTGACGGTTGACCCGACTGACAGTTGACCCGACTGACGGTTGACTCGACTGACTGACCTGACTGACTGTCCTGATTGACTGTCCTGATTGACTGTCCTGATTGACTGTCCTGATTGACTGTCCTGATTGACTGTCCTGACAGACTGTCCTGACAGACTGTCCTGACTGACTGACTTACCTGACTGGACTGACTTACCTGACTGGGCTGACTTACCTGACTGGACTGACTTACCTGACTGGACTGACTTACCTGACTGGACTGACTTACCTGACTGGACTGACTTACCTGACTGGACTGACTTACCTGACTGGACTGACTTACCTGACTGGACTGACTTACCTGACTGGACTGACTTACCTGACTGGACTGACTTACC
>PNEQ01065722.1:0-24499 GCA_003012365.1 Medauroidea extradentata | reverse complement strand
CTGAACTGAACAATGATAGTGTTCACCACACTGAGTGGGAGCCGTTCGTGGAATTGGAGGTGTGGGAACTGGAGAAGGTACAAAGAAGGGCAGTGAGGTGGGTGAAGTATAAATAGAAGATGTAAAGAAAGCCTTATGAGGACAAAGGGAACTTTGACCATTGGTGATGTAAGTTAGAGGGAACCAGGATGGAACTCATCGAATGAAAAGAAAAGTGTGAAGAGGTTGGGTGAAGATTAAGATGACAAGGTCCAGAACAGAGAGGGGTAGGCAGTCTATACTTAGGAGGTCTGTGAGGGGAAATGGAAAGTTTAGGTGGGTTCTGGCCAGTGATTGAGGAAAAGACTGTAGCCTAAGTCTTAGCGTGCCACTGGGTAGTTTAGGTTAGGTTGACACATTTTACTGTTAAGTTTTCTATTTTTCGCTACGGTATGTAATGTTAGGTTACCTGAAATAAGGATAGGTAACCTAACCTTACCTAAAAAAATGTAAAACTTAACTGTAAAATAACCGAACCTATCAAAAAATAACCTAATTCAACGTACACTAACCTAACCAATGCAACCTAACGTAACCTTAAATGTACCAGTATTATTATGTAATTTATTCATTTGACTGTATATTGTAAATATGACTTGTCCTATATCTTTGTGCAAAAATGTACACATAAAAGATTCATGGATGCAATGAATTAAACGAAAAATGTTTAAATTAGAAAACTACAATATTTTTTACGTACGACTACTTCTATGGAAACAATTTTCATCGGTACGCGATGAGTAGCGATTGATATTTACCAGACACATTTCTAACACACAAATAGTTTACAAATACTAACAAATTATATACGAATTTCCCGTAATTCTTCACAAAATAAACATAGAACTTTTAAACAACTAGGCTACATTAACCTTCAGGCTCTATTTAGGACTAATAAAAATTAGAATTTCCCACGTATTTTAAAACGGGAAACTTAAGTATAGCAAACACATATACGATATATACTAATTCAACCACCGTTATTCTACAGCATTTCAGAGTATACCCCTGTCACTAAAACTAAGTAGAACTAAATGCGACATACCTAACCTTAACGCCACGTGGTTAGTAATTACGTCGAATACAAGATATTTAAGTAAATAAGTCACTTACCTTGCATTGTCCTCTTCTAAAACAGAATATACTTATTCTTCAACAGGTACAAATACAGTTAACAAATTTGAAATTAGTAAGCGTATCCATTTTCAAAACGGAAATAAAATATTTATTTTTGCCGTCTGCAGAGTTCATCGGTTTTCGCTGCTTCTTTTGCTGCGCTCAGAGTAGCCAACATAATAAAAAAACAGTTCCCGATAGTATGAAAACATTCCTCAATCTAATAATAAACTGAAATAAACGTGTGGACGGACGCATACGGCTAAAATTATACAAGCATATATTTTTAATCTTAAAGAAATGTGTAATCTTGCAGTGTTTACCAACATATTTCCTTTATTTGTACTATTTGACTATATGCTCCGTACATTAACGGAAAATTTCCGTAAAATTACACATAGACTTGGGAAAATTCATTACGGAAATCCCCGTATTTTTAAAAATACGGGGACATGTCCGTATTTAATTTTTACGGACTCAATTTCCGTATATTTACAGCGAATTTCCGTAAAAAATTCCGTAATTTCACGGAAATTTTTAACAGTGTACAAACTAGATGATTTTTGCTCATTTTCTCAATTCACTCAGGCCATCTATTCAGTTCACATATGAGATCGAAACTGACGGGAGCCTTCCATTCCTAGATGTATTAGTATCAAAGAAAGACAATATAATTTCCACAAAAGTATACAGAAAACCTATACATACAGGCCAATACCTCCACTTTAGCTCCAACCATTCGACAAGCACTAAAACTGGTATAATCCGAACTTTAGCTTTCAGAGCCGAAAATATTTGCTCCGGAAAAGATTCACTAGCTTCTGAGCATAAACACCTGGAAAAAGAACTTCTAGCAAACGGCTACCCTATAAGTACAATAAAAAAACACATGACATAACCAGCACATCTCGATAATCCACAAAATTCTACCGACAAACCTGTAGGAACCTTAGTGATCCCATATGTCCGGGGCCATTCAGAAAATATAAGACGGCTAGGAAACAGGTATAACATACAGACTACTTTCAAGTTAAGGATCACTTTAAAAAGCATTATTACAATGGTGAAACCAGCAATTAAAAACTGAAAACTCAGGACTGTGTCCATCAAATAACATACGAGTGTGGAAGTGTATACATAGAAGAAACAGGCAGACCCCTGTCCACACGTATGAAAGAGCATAAAAACAACACCCAAATAGACGAGATACAAAAATCCAAACTGGCCGAACATGTGTGGGAAAATAGTCATAAAACACTTCGAGAAAATACCACTCCACTTACACTAGAAACACACCCAATCAAACGAAAAATCAAAGCATCAGCATTTTTTGTGAAAAACTCTTATGTAATTAGTCAGCGAAGTATTGAACTAAGAAACACGTGGAAACCATTAACAAATAAAGAAACAAGATTATTTGAAAAGTAACAATAACCCATTAAAAGGTGCGCGGTCAATCAGGAGAGAGCTCGAATACCATTGGTCGCGCTAGGAACAGAGCTGAAGGCTATAAATACCGTCCAATTTTTTCCCAGTTTTAAGAAACAAAAAAAAAAAGAGAAAAAAAATGAACCAAAAAAAATAAAAAATAGAAAAACAAAAAATATATATATATATATATTAAAATTAAAAAAAATAAAACTACGTTACTCTACAGTGACACGACACACCACTGTATTTGATAGTAATTAAATATATTTTGCTTAATCTTAAAAGTAGGCCTATTATTTGTGGTATAATTTGTATTTTTCCAACAGGAAGTTATTTTCTCCTCTTTCTTTTTAATTGACTAAGCTTTTCAAGATGCTCACTTTCCTGGTAGGTAATTTTATCTGTCAAAAATATATTAAGGAAAAAATAAATGAAATAAAATTAAAAAAAAAGTATTATTGGGACATTGCGTACATTGAGGGAACATGTTAACGACACATCGACCTGATAGTTCTCTGTTTCAGGTCGAGACGATGTACATCTCACAGTTCAGCGCTCATTAACAGATATTAAGTGTTTTCTCTCCTCTTGTCACAAACGATTACACGATGAAATAACCATGGGAGTATCAGGCCTGATCCTCAGTTATCAGGCTATACAGTGGCCTGCATGTAACCTACTGGGATTGATTGGAGCGGCTCTCGTGGTCGTAGGGACTCACGCACTACTACTCCACGAGTTTAGCTAGCCACTTGCTGACAACACTCACCTCACTATACAGACATCACGACACTACATCACTCCAGCCTAGCTGGAGAGGAGCTTAACTCCCCAGCCGTTTACACAAACAAGTAATTTTATTAATGGCAACAACACCCCTCCAGCCTTAAATACGGGTCCGGAGCCCAGCTAAAACAGTTACACGCGCCCCGCCGCCATTCTAATGATTTTAAACTAGACTGTCAGGGTGCATTTGATTTTACAAACACCCAGCGAGTTATGGAAGCTTCGGCTTTCGGTCTCGCGGCAGCACGGCCTCGGATGGCACATGAGGAAACAGCGACGGCGAACGGCCAGTTTTCACTTTTACTTCGCCTGAAGGCGGGAGAAGATGTCGTCTCCCGAAACGTCGTGAAAAGTCGGCCTTTGGAAATCAACTGTATTATTTTGTGTCTTCATCGTTGTGTATTGTATGTGACGTCGTCGTTGTTATCCTGTCTTGTTTCCATTATTGTATTAGTTCCAGTATTGTCTGTGCTGTCTTAATTTTGATGTCATGAGTTTTACACATCAGTTTGCTTCGTACTACGACTTTTCTATTTGGTTGTTTATTATTATTATGTTTTTCCTTTATTGGTGGTTGACTAATTCCTAATGGGATCTTTCATGTCCTGATTTTATGGTTTGTGGATGCGTTTACTACAGCCAACTGGGCTTGTTTCTCTTTTTTCGAATTTAGTTGTTTGTTTTTCTTAGTCACGTTCTACGATTTCTGGGACAACATAATATTTCAATGGCGTATGTCCAAAACAATACAGTTTGTAATTCTTTCACATTGCTTAAAACATTCAAAGACATTACTTATACAAATATCACAAAATAAATATTATAACAGTTTATTTGCCTACCAATTCTAGTAAACACATTGTGAAGTCATGTAACCGTTGCATTGTGCTATAAATCATTATGACGTTTTTGTTATATAGTTTAAAAATCGCGATGTGCATTACATTCTACATGTTAAGTCCATGCTTCCTTGTTTCTACTTTTTAGCTATATCAAAATTTTACGCCTTAACGAGAGCAGATATAAAATCACTTGTTTGGCAGTGTTGTTTAAAATCGTCTTCTCCAAGTTTGCTAATTTTTCGAGTCAGTAAATATCAATTCTTTAAGCTAATTGAGTGATTTAAAAGTTCTGGTTAGTTGACTTTAGAGTGGAAACTGTGTAACTACTTGTTTACAAAAAAATATCACTGCAAAGACCATTTAAAAAACAACTGCCAAAAAGATTTTTGATATCTGCTCTCGTTTAAACTTAAACTAATAATTCGCGAAAATAGAAGACACAAGAGAGAAATGGCCTTAAATTGCCATCCACTTTCCTCAGAAATCACATCTTGAAAAATGTGGTCAACTACACATTAAAAATGTAATGTCTATTTTTAATGATATTCATATTGCAAGAGTATTTTGATATGTCTATACAAATTGAAGCCAGAGCTCAACATTTGGAAAACAAATGCACAATTGGATGATTATGATCGCTTAAAATTATTAAACTGTTTTATTTAATACGAAATGGCATTGGAGGATACAAATGGAACTGACAGAATACCAAGACATGACTGTCGATTACGTTATCAAACTTCGGCAGTTACATGGATTGAAAATTTGGGTTGGGGGTGTCCAGATAAAAACTTTGCATGCAATGCAACTGAAAACTGTTATAAACTGTCTTCCATTGCTCCACACCAGGTTAGATAACTTCAGCAACACTGTCTCTTTTAGGGAATCATATTCAATATTAATGGTTGGTTTTGGAATTACAGCTTATCTATAGGCCTAAATACTCTGCTACTACAATTTCGTTCACACTGTTTTGGTGTTGAAGGGTGTGAGCTCGACAGTCACTTTTCAATCTATTGTATTATGATATTAATAGTCAAGCAATTATCGTATGTATAAATCACGCTTCTGTACACACAAATATTCTACAAATCTTCTTTAATTAAGACCTTACAGCTGTTCCGGGGGAAAAGACTAATCTTGGCCACCATTCCTTGTGACGCAAAAAAAAATCTACTTCCTTGGCTATATTACAAAAGAATCCCTTACACTGTAGCAACAATATTAAAAATTGCAGCAATTTAATTTTTTGGAATGGGTTTGTCAAGCTCGTGACATATGGTTTCAATGTAATTTTTTATTTCATTATGTTCATTGGTCTCCGCAATGGATAAGATCGAAAACCGTGCAAATTTGAAATTTGAAGTGCCACTATGGGAAAATGTGTTAGTTTTTTTTTTCACTTTTTTGTTTGTAAAAAGAACCCGCACTACCAAATAACGTCTACAAAACTAACATATTTTATACAAATATCAAATAACAGTTTTCCCAACTTGATCGTTATTCAAACGAATATTACCTAATCTTTATATCGCTTGAGTTATCAACAAGTTCTATCTGTATCTTACAACGTTAAATTTGATTGTAACTACTATACTGTATATAATCAGAGTCGGCCTATCTATGTGTAAATAGGCATAATTCAATTTGTTACGAATTATTGGTGACTAGAATTTCCCGAACAAACAAAATGCTCTCAGAATTAAATTAAATATATTTTACAAAGCAACGTTGTTTAATTGAACTAGGGTTTTACGTTGGAACTTTCAACTTTAGATGTTTTTATAAGGAAAAAAACTTAATGGGCAATCAACGTTTTCAGAAAGATTCGTAAAATTACGAAGTTGTTTATCTTTTTATATCAATATAGCACAAAATAAGTTGTTAACAATTTTGTACCACGATACTTCTTTATTAATGCTCAAATTCGCGCTCGTCAAAATAATTATACAATCCACGACAATATTGTTTACATAACAGTTGAGTATATTAAAAAACACATTTCATTAGTTTATTTTGTATGTTCTGTAGCTATACGTCTGGTCAACATAGAGATCATATTCAAGTTTTGTAACAATTATATTCTATCGGTCACTGAACTATGGCTATATTTCAAACACACTGAAACCGTTTCTTCTAATATTTTATAATTATTGCAAAGTACGAATGAACTTAAAGAAATAAACAAAAATAGTAAAAGACACTTTCTTTATCCGAGAATCAAACCTGTACCTACAACCTGAGCAATATTTAAATCCTAATTAAAATAATTGTTGTATTACCTTCAGTTAGGTAGATAATCGTTGTTACGTATCAATACTCTCTAGATGTTGTTGCTTACGTTTCAATAGGTTTATTTTTAATATTTTTATTAAAAACATTTAAAATCTATTTTTGGCTAGTTATATTTCATACCCATAAAGGCTAAGATAGTAATTATAAACGGTTTGTGTTAATTTTCATGACGTTTACTGTAAATATAATTTTAAAACGTTTCCCATGCCCAAGATAACGTCCTTTACTCTCACGCTGTCTGTATGTACTTATTGGTAACTAAACAATTTTGTTAAATGGGTCCCATTACAGTTCTCAAATCACTTTTCGATAACGGATAATCGTTACGGATTACATATTTCGCTTCTACAGTATTCTATCCAGAAAAAAATACCATGACTTAATTTGCCACCCCGCTTTTTTTTTTTTCAACGAAAAATATCGTGGCTCGATATCTGGCACAGAATTTCCAATTCTAACATTGTTTTTCACAGAGGCTTCTCGATTATTTTGTTTTCATTTCTCGTGCATTCTCATGGGGCTTCACATCTACGTAACGATAACGCTTGCCAACTTTCAAGACAAAATATGTGAGAACCGCCCAAATTTCTTCACTTGATATGGCCACGAACGAACGGCATTAAAACGTGAACTCGAGTACTTGGAAGAAAAGGGTACAATAAACATTAATTTCAAGCAGAACTTTGGGACCAAAAATCGTTTTTGGTCATTCGAGTACTTAGAAGCACTGACCACTCAAACAGCCCGGAATACCAAATTAGTAAATGAGCGAATAGTACAGGTTGTTCGAGAATGATCTTTACAACTTTGACTGCTAATATAAAAAAAATAAAAAATATATAGAAATGTGCGGTTTGCGCCACGATGTTCATACACACCTGAAGTTTTAGTACCCATTTAGGAAAGTTTAATGTGAGCAACATCTGTAGTATGCAGGATATCTAAGCGATATTTCAGTTCCGCCCAGGTTCGGCCTAGCAAGTCTGCATTAATCTGTTCAGTTGCTGCTGTTATGTATACTCGCAGTTCCCGCAGGTCCCGCCCTGGGGTTTGGTAGACCACATCCTTCACAAAGCCACATAAGAAAGAATCCAGTGGGATGATGCCTGGAGACCTTGGGGACCAGGGAATGGGTCCTCCTCTAGCAACCCAACGACCTGGAAATTTGTCGTCCAAAGCAGCCCCAGTGAGGAGGAGCACCATCCTGCCGCGATGTCAGGTTGCAATCTTTGATCTGTGGAAATGCGAACTGTTCCGACATATCCAGGTAAATAGCCGAGGTTGTTGAGGCTTCTGCAAAGAAAAAGGACCCTATCACACGATAATGTAACAGACCACACCAGACGTTCAACTTCGGACTGTCTCGTACCATTTCCATGATAAAGTGGGGGTTCTCAGAGCCCCATATCCTTACATTGTGGTGGTTTGCCTTCCCGGACACATGAAATCAAGCTTCGTCCGTGAACATCACTTTTTCAGAAAGTCTGGGTCGTCATCAGTGTGACTCAGAATGTCAACTGCAAATGATTTGCGTTTTGGCCTGTTATCAGGTTGAAGTGCATGCAGCAGTTGCACCTTGTAGGCATGCAGCTTCAGTCTCTTGTGCAGCACCCTGTGCACCGTGGTTGTTGGTAGCTGCAACTGTCGAGAAGAACAATGGATTGATTTGTAGCGACTCCGGATGAATGTCTGTTGCACCCGTTCCACATCTGCATCACTTGTGCTTGGTCGTCCTGAACTCGTCCTCTTCAAGACACTTCCAGTTTCCTTGAACCTCCTGTACCACGCTCTGATAGTCGGACGTGATGGTGGCGTGGCTCTGTAATGTGTCCGGAACTTCCGCTGGACTTGGGTATCGGATCTGGTTTCTATAAACCACTCGACACACTGTGCCATCTTCTGGGGGTGGCCACTATCGTCAATGACTAACCTGCACAAACAAACACTAAATGAAACTTCAGGTGTGTATGAACATTGTGGCGCAAACGTCATCTTTATATCTTTTTCAGTTTTTTTATATTAGCAGTCAAAGTTGTAAAGAACATTTTGGAACTTTCTGTATAATTTGCCCGTTCACTTATATCTCTCGAATTGTGCCAGTGCTACCACGCGGCATCAAAAATACAGATGTACACAAACTTATTTACGGACTGCATTTTATATGCATATTATTCGTTTATGCACTGGATAGTTTGTGTTATCTTATTAAGTTGTCAATAGTTAGTTTAAAAACAAATAATGATTTATGCAATTTACGAGATTGTCTTGGTCAGGGAAGAGACATATCAGCAAAAACGTAATGGCTGCATAGTTACCTTACTAATTAATTAATAAATCGCTATAGTGTTTCAAGATTATAATTTAAATACTTTTGTCAGTAATTTTTCCTTCAATATTTCCACGCGATCGACATTTTAGGACTTAAAATACTTATATCTTTAAATATTTTGCTAACAGATAGCTCTATGCATAAAAAATAACCGTGACTGACTGATGTATCTGTCAGTTATTCCGTCAAACTGCAGTTCAAACCGCAGGACCTAGAAATGTGTCATTTTTGTATGGGTTCCTTTTCGGTCATTGGCGAACACTATGAAGGGTTTTTTTTTTAAATTGTCCCCCAAGGGGGTGAAAAGTGGGGAAATGTGTTTCATAAGGTTCGTCTACATAGCTCGAACCGGACGGCGTATCGTGGTGACTTTTACTTCAATGGGTCAATAATAAAAACAGCATAATGGCCAATTTAAGTTTTTTTTTATTCAACCTTCAAAGAGGCGAAAAGAGCTGACGTGTGTTTTTGATGAATTATCTATATATACCGAAAACTTCGGGATACAGAGTCACTTTTTACTTTAAAATGATGCTGACATAAATTTTTACGTTTTTCGAGAATCGACTCCCAAAGATTAAGGAAAGGGGAAATGTGTTTTTATTAACCGTCTGTACAGCTCTAATACAATTAGCTATCGTCGTGAATTTTACTTCAATTTGTTACGTATACAAGTTACTAACTCAGGAATCCAAGACGTTTCAGAATTTAAAATTTAAGGGTGTGAAAATACAGGAAAATTGTTTTCAATTGTTCCTCTATATCTATCAAACCAATCGAGATGTTGAAGTGATCTTTGCTTTGGATTGATGACTATGTAAATATCCAAAATACAGTTTAAATATATTTTCCGAATGTAGCCCCAAACAGGTAAAGAAAGTCCATATTATGTTTTCGATTCACACTCGATACGTTTATCGACACAATTGATATGTTATATAGCGACGTGAATTTAGTTTAAGACTGATGCTTACTCAAATATCCGAAAAGTATTTTCAAGAATTATCGAAATTTTGCACCTAAGGAGATGAAAACAGGCGTAAAGCGATGAAACGTAATGTTAATTAATCGTCGATACATCTCGAACGTAGCGGGCGATTGTGTTGTTTTCACGTCCAAAAGACACCAGTATAGTAGTCTAAAATTCAAGGAATTTTCGAAATTCAGTGTTTTAGATATATCTTCTGTAGTCTATGTATATATAACCTACGATATAATCAGTTTATTTTTACTTCAGAATGATGATTAGGTAAATGGCCGGAAAATGGTTTTAAGAATTTTGAATATTTTAACTCTCAGTATTGTACAGGCGTAATATGTGCTTTTTAGGTTTAATCGATTTAGCTTTGATTAAACAAGATGTCGTCGTTACTTCTACTTCACTTGGTTACTTGTACAATTACTTAAAATAAGAAATTAAGTTTTTTTCGAAATTAGTCACCTAAAGGGGTTAAAAAGCATAAAATTATTTTCAATCAGCCGATGGTATTTATTATAACCAGTAGAGATATTGAGATGTTCGCATCAGAATGATGGATACGTTAAATACAAAAAAAAGTAATGCAAGTTTTTTTATTTTATTAGATAATTAATTATTGAGAAGAAAACCAAATTTGTAAACTATCAAGACAGACTGTCCGAAAAGCAAGTAAGACCAGAGATAAATAAGTTATACAGGAGTTTCATTCAACAGTTCTACCGACACGTGTTGTTGCTCAACATCTATGAGCCAAGGAAATTAATATTTTATTATTTTAAAGTAATTTTATGAACAACTTGGATGTTACGTGGAGCAGTTGTGTGTAGCTCGGGGTAAATCGGTCTTAATACCACGTAAACTATGTATTTCATTCGATCACCCTATAATGTTAAAGTGTCTGTAATTACACAATGTCAAAATTGCTGTGACTGTAAATAAGGCGCAGGAAAAATCGCTGTTACAGGCAGCGACAAACTTAAGGCTGATTTTTGCATGGACTGCTAGTTTCTTAATCTGTTGCAGGATTAGCTCAACTAGCAAATTTGTCATTCTAAATTTTGATGACTAAACCAACTATCTGGTGTACAAAGAGGCTTCAGTGAAAGTAAATATTATCTGTTATGAATAAACACAGGCGAGCAAAGCCGCGGGAGCAATGATAGTTTATTACATGGGTGCGTGAACAGAAGTAGCTGTGCTTCATTTCATGACTGACGTCGTGAGTGTTGAATGAGTGGGGACCTAGAAGACCTGCCTACCATGCGAAACAGCAACAGCGCCAGCAAGCAGTAGAATGGGCTTCTGGATAAACGACTGAGTTCAAATAGACTTATATTCCAAGTCTGTCAAAAGAGAACACTGACTGACATATCAAACTGCAGCCAAACCACCGGACCTAGAATCGTGACATTTTGTGTATGGCATCTCTTCAGGTCGTAGGCGAACGCTAAGAAGTGATATTTTCAAAATTCGACCTCTAGGTGGGTGAAAAGAGATTAAATGTATTTTCTAACAAACGTCGATAGAGATCGAACCCAACGGGCTGTCATCACAATTTTTACTTCAATGGGACACAAACGAAAATGCATATTAGCAGATTCCATGATCCCTTAAAATTCAACGATTAAGGAGTGTAAAGACCTTACATGTATTTTAGGATTAACTATCAATATCTATCGAATCCTTCGAGATAATGAGTTGGTTCTTACACTGAAATGTTGCTTGCATAAATACCCAAAAAGGAGTTATTAGATTTTAGAAATTCGACTCCCAAAGAGTAAAAAGAGGGGGAACGTGATTTTTAATAACCGTATACACAGCTCGAATCCAATAGGATATCGACATGGGTTTTACTTCAATTTTTATATGTACAAAGACTAACACATGACTTCAAGACGTTCCTAAATTTCATAATTAAGAGGGTGAAATTGCATGGAATATGTTATCGATTATTCCTCCATATCTATCTAACTGATCGATATATCTAAATGCACTTAGCTGTAGGTTGATAGTTACATATATATAAAAATTGAATTAAAATATATTTTCCGAATTTATCTTAAAAAAGTTTAAAAGGTAGAATGTTTTTTACATTTACTATATATATATATATATATATATATATATATATATATATATATATATATATATATATATATATATACACACACACACAAATCGACATCATTGATAATTGTATAGCGACGTGATTTTTGTTTAAGTTTGATGCTTACTCGAACACCCGAAAATAAATTTTAGGAATTTTTGAAATTCCCCACCTAAAAAGGTGAAAAAGGGCGAAAAGAGATGAAACATATTTTTAATTATTCGTCGATATACCTAAAACCCAGCATGTAAAGTCGTGTTTTTCACGCCCAAGGGACACCAGTAAAGAATTTTAAAATTTTAGTCAATGGTTTTTCGGAATTAACTCTCTTAAGTGCTGAAAAAGTGTGGAATATTATTTTTTAGATAAATCTCCGATATATATCGAACTCATCGAGATATTTACTTTATTTTTGCTACGGGACGGTAATTATGTAAATGGCTTCAAGAAAATATTTAGGAATTTTAATAACTCGAACTCTCAGTACTGTACAGGAGAGAATGAACGATTTTGCTTCGACTGAACGGGCTATCTTCATGATTTTGCACTTCATGTGGATACTTATACCAAATATTTAAGATGCGAAACTAAGATATTCTGAAATTTGACACCTAAACGGTGGAAAAAATAAAATTAGTTTTATATCAGCCGATGATACTTATTATAACTAGTAGAGATATTGAGATGATCGCGACAGAATGATGATTACGTTAAGTACCTACAACAATAATTCAAATGTTGTATTATATAAGAAAACTTAATTATTGACAAGGAAACCTAGTTTGTAAACTTTTAAAGTAGACAATCCGAAAAGCAAGTACGACAAGAGGGAAACAATTTATACGCGAGTTTCATTTTGCCGTTCTACCGACACGTGTTGTTGTTCGACATCTATAAGACCAGGAAATAAATATTTAATTTTTAAAGTAATTTTATGAATACCTTGGACGTTATGTGGCGCAATTGTTGGTTTCTGGGGGGATATCAGTCTTTATGTCACGTGAACTACGAATTTAATACGATTACCCTCTTACATTAAAACGGCTGTAATTACCCCACAACGTCAACATTGCTGTGACCACAAATAAGGCCTTAACAAAGTCGCTGTCAGTGGCACGGACAAACTTAAGATTACTATTCACGCATCAGAAATTCGCTTCGAGCAACCAAATACTTGATCGTTCGTTTGGGAGTTTAGAATGTGAAGATTCAATAAAACGACTCAGTTATTTTTAGTATCAAGGAAATAAGCTAATATAGTACCCTAGAATACCTCTATGGCACCCTAAACGCTTACTCTACCGCGAATGGTCTTCTATGCAATTTTATTAATACCAAGTCAAAGCACATTTAGAAAAGTTACTTTGTTTATGTGTTTTGCACAACAGGACATTTAAAAGAAACAAATGGTCGCACCTCACACTTCTATTCCGTCTCTGACGGTAATATATTTGTGTAAGTAGTTGTGCAGCCTTAAACAATTTTTATGGATTATTATAAGGTAACTATTTGAAGTGATCCTTTACTTGTAAAAAAATGTCTGATTAATTTCATATGCCTGCAAAACTATCAAATTACTGATTTTATGCGATATTTTTCAGTCCTACATTGATGACGTTATAACTCTACCTCCTGACAATTTTAAAAACTCTAGTGCTCGTCCTGTAATTTAGCAGGAATATACCTTCTTGTATTCTCCTTTTACTAATTTACCCTGAAACCTTCTCCAGTACGTCTAATGAATATATAACCAAAAATAAGTCCCAGAAATTTTATAATTACTTTATTAACTTAGAATTAATTTTCTTGGCATTTGGGATTGAGCCGCGTCTTGTGTTGCTTCTTGGACAACGTTTCGGCAGATCTTGCAGCTGCCATCCTCAGGTCGATGCAGGATCAGACTGCATCGACTTGAGGATGGCAGCTGCAAGATCTGCCGAAACGTTGTCCAAGAAGCAACACAAGACGCGGCTCAATCCCAAAAGCCAAGAAAATTACGACAATGGCCGCGAAAGCCTGCAATCTTTGTTTATTAACTTAGTGCTACAAATTATTCTATTACTACTAATTTTCTTGCCGTAATCCACTTCCTGTATATTAAATACTTGTCGAGGTCTTATGGTTCGCAAATATACCAGAAAATTCCTAAGTGGATGTCAAAACGTCTCTTATATCTCTTATTCCTTGTATAACTACAAGTAGGCTAAACTACAAACAATAAAATTAATTAATATCAAAGATAGTATTAATTCACCTATCTCTATACAACACACGTAGTGACGCTGATTTGTACGACGCCCAACAATATGTATCTACGACTCTATTTCAGATATTTGTTACATTATTTTATTTAGATCTATATTACTCTCAGTATTAGATAAAATTAAAATTTTTGGGTCGTCACAGGTAACAGGATGCAAAACAAAGTTTTCTATTACTGACGGGTTTATTTGCAACGAGAGCCAGTCTTCAATTGTTACAACATATTTTACAACAACCAAATATATTAATTCTTAAGAGTATTTCAAAAAATTTCACAGTAGGATGTTGTTGTTTAAGTTACGTTTTATTTATGTTGGGTATAAGAATCAATATGTAGTAGGAATCGCAGTGCTTGGTAAACTATGTAAAAATCGCTGTTTTGAGACATTTAGCTGTGTTTCGTCTGTAAACATCCCTACGGTGGTTAAGTAACTATAATGCTAGTGTAGCCAGTTACATTTGACTCAAGGTCAATGTGCTGCAGCAAAAGTCTGCTGTAATACTGTGAAGGTCTTGTCAAGGTCAATGCAGGAGTCTGATGGTAGGTACAACCAGCAGAATGGTTCTGTGAACAGTAACACTAAACGTGAATGGTTAATTACTGACGATCATGAAGAGTTTCTGTTGCTGCGCAAATGGCCAACATTGAGAAAGGAAAATTATTTCTGTGACTATTATTGATTACATTTTGTGTTAAAATTCGTACTCAGTACGTCTAAGCAGTATTTTCGGTCCCGATTGAAATTAGAACTTATAATTATTTCCTGGGTAGGGTATTGTCACAGACAGTGTCATGAACATTATAATGAAGCAGAGAATGTCCTTTTCATATTTGTTTTCGAATGCACTTTTTATAATAATTTTCGCTTGAAATATAGAGTTAACAATAAAATACGAATGAGGTATTTCATTGCGTAATTAATAGTTACATACAATCAGAGTGAAAGCATAAACATGCATCGTAGTGTATTAATATTGTAATTTTCAAGAATACAAAAATAAACAAAGCAAATCAGTACTGCTATTCTGGCGGAATAGTAAATACGACTTAGGTAGTGTTATGAACGTTAGAACGAAGCTGGGAAGAATATTCTTTAAATGTTTTAGAGTACACTTAATGTAAACTCTGGCTTGAAATATAAATTAAACAATTAAGACATTAATTATGTATTTCATTATTTAATCAATAACTACATACTATCAAAGTGTTATAAAGCATAAACATGTAACTCTGATGTACCGTAGCGTATTAATATTCTAGTGTTCATGAATACGAAACTCAATCAAACAAATCAGTTTTGCTATTCCCATGATATAACAAATACGATCTAAATACTTTAATGCTCTCATACCTCTTTATCTTGGTACGTATATAAGCAACATGTTGCATAAATCATTCTGAAGATATATTAAAATATTTGTATAACTTACATAAGTATTATTTGTGATTGCTCTTCACAAACATTATTAAAAATTTTAATAATTTGATAGATTCCGCTCCGTACTTTAATATACTAGTTCTTAATTTTTTTTTCGTGTACAGGATTTCTTGGTACAAATCGCAGCCAAATAATTATTTAACCGAATCTAAAACAAGTAGCAGCTCAATTTTTCATCGTTTGACATTTTCAGTTATAGTGTGTTGGTCGTTTGACAATTGCAAAATCTTCGCCATATTTTATTTCTCTTAGAAAAGCAATAATGGAGCACATGAATTTATTTCTGTGTTCCCCTCCTGAAGTTCACATAAGATATTATAAATTAAAAACAATAGTTTATGCTACATGTGTGAGTTAAGTGTTAGTATGTTCGTAAAATATATTGTAAATAAAGGAAGAGACATGAACCCGGCCTTTTATTGACTGCGATTCATCTTATAAAACAGCTCCTTTATTGGGCATATAAATTTACGCAGCCTGTCACTCACTAATGATTAAACTCTTAAAGTATTAATTATGTGAATGATCAAACTGAAATTGCCGTTCCTTGCGGGGTACTTGTCGTCGCGTCTAGCGTCCGATAGAGACGTGGCCTCGACTGTATCAGTACGGCAGTCGCAAATAACGCAATAATTCAAAAGTTTCTCATACTCTCGACAAGATTTTAATTGCTACTATCGTTCCGTTTCAGGACGTCACTTTAATAAGGTTCCTTCGGCAAAGTTTGTCAGCACTTCCTTGTCCGCGAGACAACTATTACGTCAAAATAATGTGACTCGATTCCCAATTTGAATCGTTAAAGTACAATGAAATCGGTCAACTTCCTCACAATTAAACTTTCGCAAATTATCCAACTATCGATCGATAATTGGCAGCGCGAGCGTCCGTTTCTAAGGCCCCCGCGAACTCCTGCCCCGATCAAAACTTCCAAAAATGTTATAAACTGAAAATGTAGCTGACCCGTGCGAACGGGGAACGGACAGTTCGCCTACTTCGTCAGTTGTACCACCAACTACCCCTACGCTCCTTTTACCCCCACTATACCCATGAGGGTGTGTGCAGACCATCCCTTATTTCTTGTGTTTTGCTCCTATTGGCCAGAACATTCTCGGTTACTATGGCAACTTGGACATGGACACTCTGGTAAAAACATTATTTAAGCATAAAAAGAAAGAAAAAATTAATAAATTAACACAGAAATACGAGAAATTCTGAAACATCGTATTAGGCGCTCATGGTTGCAGGAGAGGTAACACAGAATTGTCTTGTTCCTGACGTTCAGACGAACAACTAGCTATAAACCCTTAAATCTCGTGACTCAAGGAACCGAGACAGGTACCAGACGTTCATTATGCTGGTAGAGGTAGCAGTGCGAGGTCTCTGGTAACGTAGTAGCTTGAATCATATAGAATAATTAAAGATGACACGAAGTGATAAAAAGCTTGAAATAATTAACAGTTTACAAATTAAATTTTAGTTAAAATTTATAAGATTTGAAGTAAAGCGAACTATGTTTTACGAATTTGCGTCGGTACATTCTACTTTACTCGCAAAATGAAACACACTATTTCAAGTATGCTCTTGCAGGAATATACAATCTGTAAACTGTTAAACACACATGCATATTAGTGCGTACATCAGGAAATAGTAAATTACAGTTCATTTTGTAAAATATTTTATGGCTAATGATAATGTTAGAGTTTTAATTAAAATTCGTATGTTAAATTTGAACACCAAACCTGATTTTGGAACTTTTCTCACGAAAAACTTCCTGGTAACAGCAACGGACACGGGAAGGTACTGTTATTATGCACGTACTTACAATAAACCTGTTTTCCACTGATACATTCCATCGAATTTCATTTCACCTTTTTAAAGCAATTATTCATTGAACCTAGTGAAACGAAAACTACTAAATGGAGAACTTTGTGTAAAGTTATTCGAGCAGTTAAAATGTGTAATAAATTCGCATGTTAAATTAGAAAAAATAATAAGTTTATGGACTTTAGTTGCTGACAACGGGTCGGTAGATACATCTCACTAGATATTCTATCTGTTTCCAGCAACAAATTATCTTCAATAACCCGAAAAACATGTCTGAAAACAACAGAAACATCCAGGAGTGATAAATACCTCACTGGATGTTGTAAAATGACTAACAAATTAGTAAACACTAAAAACATGTAGTCAATATACATAAATAAGTGATCGTGGTTTTTACAATAAACATTTAAATCAAACTTACTTTGGAATAGGCTATATAACTATTAATAAGAACAAGTGTGTTAAATTACGCACAAAGATTTGTTATATTCAGCAATAGAATTATACTCATTTTAAAGGCATAGTTAATTTAGGCAATAATACTACTTTCGTTGTATTTTTTTCACAGACGCAGACTATCTTCTCTCTAAGAGAAAAGCGAAAATCGATAAACACAAATGATAAATATTTCCAAAACTTTCCTTGGCTTCATTTTAAGTTAGTTCAGACATTAAAATCCTTAGTTAAGCTCCTCGTTAAATATTGTAATTTATCAAAAACATATACATTATAAAATAAGAGTACTACATCAAAACCAAATTCTAAATCTCTAAATAGTTCGTAGACTTACAAAGTGGTTAGATTGTAAGTGTTACCCTAACGGTACGTTTTTCTCCGTGTGATTCTATCCGCAGTCAAATATTTCACATAACGTAAAATTCTCATTGAAAATATTGTTATTAAAAAAACTAACCTGTAAATTTCCTGTATAAATGTTGACAAAGTTCACCCATTTTAACACAACATTTTTATGTGTATTACGTTAAACATTGCGCAAAATATATTTTTAAGTATCCATGGACAACTTCTATATACGAAATATTCATGAACATGTTAAAATATACATCATTGTGCAGTATGTCTGAAATAACAGTGTAGATTGTCCGGAATAGTTCTATAATATAACTGTATTTTCCCAATACCTTTATCATTACATGCAATTGCCAGTCGTTTAAATTGTAATAATTTAAAACTGCTTCTGAGCAAAATTTCTTTAACACAGAAATATTTTCAAGTGTTAAATGTTACTTGACAACCTAGAACTACTTGTACGTTAGAAGAGATACACAAACATATAAAATAATTATCATTAATTTGCACTAAAGTGCATTAGTAGGTTTATTCAACAAAGAATATCTAATATAATTTCCTTCGTATCAAAGCCATTACCCAAATACCACTTTTATATTTTAACATGATTGTATCGAACACAATTAGTGTTCAACAGCAAATTTACGAAGGACTTATTTTAATTTATGTGTTAAGTGTTATTTGCATCCAAATTACTTATATGCAGTGGCACACGAGTATTAGAGGGAGCGGGAGTCCACTGTATCCAGTAAAACTATGAGGTCAATTACCAGAGATGGCCTAAGGCTCGCACGAGACGGCCTCCACCACAAACAAATAACATATTAACAATTATAAATTCTTATCTTTAACTAAATATGAAAAAAATATTTATTTAAATATTGTGGTGCAAGCCCAATTTTTATATTAATTAAAGTAAAAACTTTTTGAAAGATAATTTTAATTAGAAGACTACTCTATAACGCTAGTTTTGCGACTTAATTTTAAAAATATTCCATGGGAGAACCTACAAGGGGCGGGTGATTTCGCATCACATCCTCAGCCTAGAGGTCTACAAATCCTGGTATAGCTCTAAGTAGTGAGACATGATAGAATGTGTTACTTTTTCAGAGTGTAGCAATAATTCTGAACAATACAGGGGAAAAGTTACGAATGTTTTGATGATACGTATTACACAGCCAAATGTACGTTTAGATATAATTATCTAGAAGAAACTTATGACTACGCCGCAAAATGAAACACTCGAAAAATAAACTTTAACAACTGAGTATACAAGTTTTAATTATTCCTGTCATAATTTACCATTTTCGATTAATGACAACAACATGTATCCTAACTACATACGATTTTATGTCAACTATAACCACATATGCAATTGGCTGTTCGCATATGATTATTAACAATTTGGATTGTATAAGTAAATCTCTCTAAATATTTTTTTTTATTTTAGAAAATGGTAGGGATTACGCCTTCACATTAAATCAAATTTTAGTTACTAATTTTGGGTTGCATGTAATACATTCGTTAATTATTTCTTGTATATATATATACAGTCTATATGTGTGTGTGTGTGCATGTGTGTATATATATATATATATATATGTGTGTGTGTGTGTGTGTGAGAGAGAGAGATCTGAGTAGATAGATTTGGTAGGTTCTGCTGCAGTTGGAGGTCGCCGGAGGATCAGTGGATCTGATGGCAGCGGCAGAAGGCTGCAGGCTGTGGTGACATTGTCGGCCATTTTCCCCTTCTAGCCCTAAAAATTTCCCTTTTTCCCTAAAAATTACCCGTTTTTACCTAAAAATTTCCCTTTTTTCTCTCGAAATATCATTGATTCACAATACGTAGCTCGAACTCCGCAAAACGGTTCAGTAACGCATTTTCCTTTGCGCATTTGAGCCGTTTTTGCGGAGTTTCAATCTACAGTGCTGAGCTGGCAATTAACAATGCAGAACGATAAATGTTGACTTAATTTAATACACTAGTATGATTTTATATAATTTTATTTCTTATATTATATTTTACATAAATAATTTCTTGTATCATATATTTACTAATACAATTTTATACAGAAAATTTTACTCATATATGTCTCAATACGATTTTTATATAATTATTTTCCTAAAGTACAGTTATACATAGTAAATTTTAAAAATAATAATATATATTCCTGCACGCAAGCACATAAAATTTTATTGCATCCGTTTCTAAGTTTTTAAGCATGTATATGTTTTCTCCTAATTTTTAAGCATAGTTCTCGATTATTCCCAAACTATTTGACATATGCCCATGAATTCAAAACACAGGCAGTTATTTACACCCAGAACAAGTTGGAATGACTAGGTACTAGCTTAGTAAGTTTATTAAGCATAGTTCTCGATTATTCCCAAACTGATTGTCTTATGTCTTTGAAATTCATAACATTAAGACCCTGAATGAGTTGTAATGTGTAAACATGTGCTCTGTCAGTTTTTAAACATATTTCTCGAATATTCCCAAACTATTTGTCATATGTATATGAATTTTAAAACACTGACACTTATTTAGATCCAGAATAAGTTGGAACGACTAGATACATGCTTAGTTAGTTTTTAAGCATAGTTATCGATTATTCCCAAACAATATGACACATGTCTACAAAATTCAAAACACTGGCAGTTTTTTAGAACCAGAATAAGTTGGAATGACTAGATGGTCAGTTTTTTAAGCATAGTTCTCAATTATTTCCAAACTATTTGTCATATGCCTATTAAACTCAAACCACAAATGCATGTTAAGTCCCAGAATAAGTTGGCAATGACTAAACATGCACTCTGTCAGTTTTTAAGTATAGTTCTCGATTATTCTTAAACTGTTTGTCATATGTCTATTAAACTCAAAACACAAATGCATGTTAAGTCCCAGAATAAGTTGGCAATGACTAAACATGCACTCTGTCAGTTTATTACATAGTTCTCGATTATTCTTAAACTGTTTGTCATATGTCTATGAAATTCAAAGTGCTGACACGTATTTAGATGCAGAATAAGTTGGAATGTCTAGCTACATGCTTATTCAGTTTTTTAAGCACAGTTCTCTATTATTTCCAAACTATTTGTCATATGCCTATGAAATTTAACATGTAAACGCATATTAAGTCCCAGGATAAGTTGGTATGCCTAAATACGCACTCCGTCAGTTTGCAAGCTCATGTCTATGAAATTCAAAATGCTGACAATTATTTACACCCAGAATAATTTGGTATGACTACATACATGCATTGTAAATTTTTTAAATTATACTTCTCGATTATTTCCAAACTGTTTGTCATGTGCCTATGAAATTTTGAAATGCTAACACGTATAAAGTCCTCAGAATAAGTTGGTATGACTAAACATGCACTCTGCCAGTTTTTAGCCATAGTTATCGATTATTCGCAAACTTGTTTAAATCAGTTATCATTTGTTTCCGACGAAACATTTTTATGCATTTCATGTGTTTAAAACTGTTGTAAAGCAACCAACAAATTATATATTGTTTATTTCTATCATTGTCGAGCAGATGACACTGCAGTCACCTTTAATTCGTACACTACCAGCTAGATGCCACTAGTATAATCGACAATTTATGTTTCACACTCTACCTAGCAGAAAGCACTAGCATCGCGTGGCAGAGCTGTACCGACAGTTGTAAAGGACATGTAAATGAAGACTTACCCTTACAGTAATATTTTAATTTTCAGTACAGACTATACTTAACTATCAAATGTATCACACACATATTTATCGATCTATCGAATCTTATGGTGCGCCAATTTGATAATTTTAAAGAAAATTTACTATGAATATTGTACTGCGTGACATGAAATTTATGGTTATGTCTTTTTTATATGTATTTACATTGTGAACCATCAATTTGACAATACAAATTTTACATACATGATTTACATGATAGAACAAAACTAAAAATTGTATAAGCAGGTATGATCTATCACATTTAATATTGTAAGCATAGTTGACCATATTTATTATTTTAAATTATTTATTATAATATTATAAAAATAAATAGTTATTACAATTTGTCTAACCCAACGATTAAAACAAATAAGATAATAGACGGTTTGAATCCTGCATTGGTTTTTTAAGCTTATTTTATGAACCCAGCTCGATTAATGTTATAATTTATTTGTATATCCCACCACAAATCTAAGTTAAAATGCCAATGTACGTACTTCGTCAATCGCTTATTAATCGATTTGTTTAAAAACTACTTGACTTAGAAAGGAAATCATATACATGTGACTTATGTTATTACGTACGCAAAGCTCATTGTTATTCTAAGCAAAACTTAATAATCGAGAGAGTCAATAAAAAATTACTGCAACTTTTCTAAATCTCTATCTCCGAAAAGTTTATATTTCCACTTATACTCTTTGTAAACAAATTTACTATGCCTGGTAAAAAATGAACACAGAATATAATTAAATTTTTCAACACTAGCTACCTAAATGAATACTTTTAAATATTAATAATTTTTTCTTTTACAAATTCGTTCTGTCAATTTATAAGTTACCTTTTTGATGTAAATTTAAGAGTTTTGTCGTTATCTCGTCAGCGCTCAATATTTGTAATCAACGAAAATTACAAGTCTTTAGCTATATAGAACACTGAATTTGGAAAGTATGGAAGATTTGTTTTGCATGTTAGTACGATAGATACAATCAT
Organism: Medauroidea extradentata; assembly: GCA_003012365.1. NCBI lineage: Eukaryota > Metazoa > Arthropoda > Insecta > Phasmatodea > Phasmatidae > Medauroidea > Medauroidea extradentata. The sequence goes on along the minus strand of PNEQ01065722.1, from coordinate 1,536 downwards.
GGTTAAATGTGAATACAGCAAATATGCTGCGAAGTGAACAAATGACGATATTCGTAACGATATTTCTGCAGACATGCAGACATTGACACCCGTCATTGTCCTTTTTGGTAATGTAGTACCACATTTGAAAAAATAAATATTTCTTACAACCATGGTATGGCAGAAGGTCTTTATTTATCAGCATTAAATTTATTGGCACGAACTTATACGACAGAGTGAATACAGACTGTACCGCCATTCCGAATGTTTAGAAACTTACCATCAGATATCGGTCACATTGTTATGCATCTCTCATAATTCCAAACCAGTATTGTGCATCGCCAGGTCCCAGCACGAGTACTCTGACTGACACAAACACACGCACACGCATGATAGGAGATGCTTAGCAGGCGGCTAATTCCATTAATACAATGAATATGTGATTAGTATTGCATTTTTATAATATGCATATTCTCTTAATTAATAGAGGTAAACATCCTATCGAAAAATGTATTCACATAATTTATACTAATCAAATCATATTTCAACTTGCTTGCAGCTTTATTTTAAAACCGTAACACATGTATAAGCTCTAAAATATACCTAGATGGATCATCAGGGACGTTTCACACGGACATTATATTTGTTGTGAGTATGACACCAGTTATTATAGTAATAATAACTAACATATAATATTTATATTTTAATATGTGAATTAATGTAAGACGTAATTCCCACTACGTTGTAGGTCTCACCTGTATAAAGTCGACGTTACAACTGTAAGGATCAGGATACAACTAACTAGTGTTACGTGTTGTCTCATCCATATGTAGCAACTGCCAGGTTCAGAAGCCAGAAGACCACCTGGACAAGTTTCTTACCTACCAGCCCACCTCTCTTTGTACACCAGGCAGCAGGTTTGCTCAACACAGAATGGGACAAGGGCTGACCATTCATCACCTATCGCTTTGACTCTCATGCCGCCCTTCTTCGGCACCTGCGTGAATGCTTGCAAGCCAAGGTAATGAAAAAGCCTTTATTTAGAAGTAGTCCTCTTTGACAAACCTGAACTTGTTTCGCTTAGACGACAATAGAATGACATTCGTGCGCAATATTTAATGTTAAAATGTTATAAGTGAGGCGGGACTTGGCCAGGTGTCCTCTACAAATTTTAGGAAAGGAGTCTTCTTCTACTCAACTATCTATTCAACCCTCGAACCACGATTTGTTCATTTCTATGCATCTACCTACTAAAATAACATTATAAAATAAGCAACATTTTTATTTAGTACATGATTATTGCTAAATATTTTGACTGGTTAGTAAGAAGATTTTTAAAAAGGTGTCATACAAATTAAAGGAAAGTAGTTAAGAGCACGGTTCGAAATGAAGTAATTAAAAATGTAGCGAATGTTATTTAATACATGCTGGTATTTTCAAGTAATGCAGGGGAGTTTAAGTATGCTTATTTCACTACCGCAGCGATCGTAAGCCGTGTAAAAATTGAGGAGCAAGCAAAAAAGATATAAACACCTGTTGCTATCCTGTCTTGTGTCC
>PNEQ01065716.1:30253-45770 GCA_003012365.1 Medauroidea extradentata | reverse complement strand
AAAATTTTGCAGCTAGTTTTTGTTTATAGCTCTCACGCATTTCACAGCTAGATAAGATGGCGTCCCCGACGCCCTACAGTTACTAAAAAACTTCGGTAAGGTAAGCCTTAAACTTAGCTGACGTCTTGTAGACCTAGTTCAGAAGACATGATGCTTCTTTGACAAAAACGCAGTGTGACTTCTCATGGTACAGTTTTTTTTTCAGCCTGACATCTTCCCTAGAAAAGGGGCACGTCCCTTAAATTTGTGCACTACTACAGTTCACAAATTTAGCACACTAACGCGATCGCGGGCGTCGAAACTAGTAGCTAAATCTCGCGGAAATCCGCGTCCAAAGCCCTCTTCAATGATCCTCTTCTCATTCGGCATCGACCTCGCGACATCGTGACCTGGACTAAAAAAAACGACACTCGTCCTTTAATTATTAAAAATTAGGCCCTAAAGACGGACCAAGCACTTTTGCTGGCGTCTTTCCTAGCGAGATGAAGAAGAAGTCTCCTCTCATTGTTGAAAAAATCCGACGAGATAGTCATTATTATTCGCCCTCGGCGAATCACAGGACTTAAATATGTTTAAATTCAATTCAAATTTATGTTTTCCGCATTCGGCTCTAACATAGCACATCTCAAAATTGCGGTAATACACGGAGAAAATATTTATTTTTAAAATTAAATTATCTTGAACCATAATATAAAAAAAAAATTAGAAAGCATTTAAATATCTGGCAGAATCAGAATCTAACCTTAAATCACAACACTTCCTTTTAAATTTAATATGGTTAGGCTAACATTGAAATTAGTAAACATTAAATATTTTAACTTCAAAATAGTCTAAAATAGTGGCTTTTTCAAAATAAACTAATATACATAAACATAAACAAAACACGATTCAAACACTGAGGTAGCAGCACGCTACAGTAACATTACTGTAACTTCTAAACAAGAATTTTCTATGCGGCCAAGTCATTTTGCACGGGCTTGTATTGAAACAAATTATTTCTCTGCAGTAACGAACATTTTCTTGTGGCAAAGAAAGTGGTTTTAAGAGTGCAACAACTAAACGTGTTCCTAACACCTTATCGATGAAATAAGACAAACTTCATGTTTTGCATCTATGCTATAAGAAAATGCACGCCTATTAGAAGCACAATTTTTTTTTGGACTAGCCAACCTGTAAAAATACCACCTATATTCGTCAAACGAAATACATAAGCATTCGTTTGGCTTTAGTCGTACTTCCCACGGATAAAATGATAGGGTCAACACTTATTCTCTTTGAAAGAAATATTACTATCATAACAATGCGCATCAAGTATAGTGCACCTCGCGTAAAGGCGATATTATTCTTAACTTGTGTATCAGAGTCACCCATATATCTTTCCTTTACAAGTGCCTCCAAAGGGTATAAAAGCACCAACCGAGGACTTATTTTAAGCGCTGACCGTATATCTTTACCTCTCTGGAAGTCATCACGATATGCCGCATTGTGCGGGTTTGCAGGGTAGCGTGGGCATTCTATAATTGTGCGTTTATAGCAGAATTCCAATGCGTATTGAACCTGGAGTGTGCTGAGGAATCCGGATTAAGGGCGTTCACGTGGAAAAAGTTAACATTTTTAAATTTGCACGGCATAGTAATCCCTCTATAGACGTTCACTTGTAAAAAATTTTCAATTCGCATAGTTTTCCCATGGTGACATGACCATGTCAAAATTTGCAAGTTACGGAAATATGGTAATAACAAAAACCAAGTGTCTTACTCGAATGAAATAATTAACATTGGGATTATATATTACAGCCAATATGCTAAAATATTAAAAAAACACACAATGAGATTCCTTTGTTCTTTTTTTTTTTAATCTGAAAAAAAAAATACGACAATTTATTTCATTTAAGGCAATTTTTAAAAATTACAAATGGACTGTCGTGTGTTTTAGTATATTGACCATAATATCATATGTCAGAGTAAATTATTTCATTCCTGTAAGACAGTAGGTTTTTGTTATTAATTTGTTCCAGTAACTTGCGAATTCTGACTTTGGCATGCTGCTACAAAAGAACTGCGAGAGATAACAAATTTTATAAGTGGAAAATTTAGTCACAAGTAACGTCTATAAAACGCACACTATGTCGTGCAAATATAAAATTATATATTTTTGTCATGTGAATATCTTTAATGTGTCGCTATAAACACACCCGGATCGGACTGAAGTAGGAGTGCATTGACCCAGTACAGTCGGCGAGGTGACTGTAGGATGGAACCCCAACTGAAACAGTCGTTTAATTACACACCCCATCAATCTGAATTGAACGAGGATGAAGTAGTCGCCATATTTAACAGTTTCTTTGGTTATGTGAGAGGTTAAAATCGTCCAGGGATACCTAAATGTAACAATATAATGTTATAAAAATAATGCAAAGTAAAAATTAAATCAAAATAAATATTCTTACAAATAAAGCAACAAATGTTCGCTTCTTGGTATTTCGTCATCCATGTAGTTCAATGTTTGGCAAAATTATGATTACACGCAATAAATATTGACTCCGCGTTCACTCCATGTTTACATGTCAACCTGGATCGAAAGTTATAATGTAAACGCATTTCTGACCACGTTCACTTTATGTTCGCTCTATGTCGGCTCCAGTCCGGGTTGAGAGCAGTCCGGGACTGTACTACAAACGCAATGCAAGACTGCGACTTGGGCGACAGTCTCCAGACCTTGCCAGGGTGAGGTAGATCTACCATCAGCGTCCTGCTAATTACTGTCGCTGCAGCAGCCTGATTGCATTAACGGCGTCCTGCTTCCTTCCTCTTTCATCGCTGTGAATATTTCAACAAGAGGCGCCCCTCCCTGGCTGCAGTCCGAGCAAGCACTAACAAATACCTCCCCCCTTCAACCCTTGGCGCCACACTCAACCCCTTCCCAGGTCCAGAAGAACACTCGAGGGAAAATAACTGGCGGGCGTGCACAAGCAAACGGTAATTCAACGGTGGAACGGCATAAAACAAATGTTTGTATTCATACAAAAAAAAAACGTTCCTTTTAAACAAAACTAATCTATCTGGTATAATTTTACTGCACGTTTCCATGGAATCTGTTTTAACCGCATATTGTTTTGAACATAACGTGCGCAGTATAATTTATGTCTGTTGCAAAAACGAAGATGTATATTTATGTAAAATTATATGTTGTTAGCACACGGCGTTCCAAAAACATATAAGCCCTGTAGTTATTTAGTAAACGTTTATTACATCGCATAATAAGCATTATCAATTATGTTACTATTCCCATACTTCCCGAAAAAGGGATTGGTAACTGACAACTCTCACAAAAATTATATGTCACGGGGTATTTCAAGAATTAAAAAAAAAAAAAATATCAGTGGTGTTCGGGTAAAGTGGTATGAGTAGAGACAGAAAATTTTCGCGAATATAATTTTGCAACAAATTGTTTGGACGCCCCTTGCGCATCTGTAACACAGATTCGTGGTTATTGGGCAGTGTGTGTTTGTGCACATGCGTCGCCCTATCGAATAAGCAAATCAGGTTTAAGTTAATGTGACACAACACGTCTCTTACTAGCGGTTAGAAATCAAGACGCCTCAGAGTATAAACATCCACTCACAGACCGTGAAGCATAGCTGCAGTTGTGCACGGAATTTATTGAAACAATGTGTTGCAAATTATTTTTGCGAACATTTCTAATCTCTACTTATACCACTTTACCCGAACACCACTGATATATTTTTGTACGCCTACGTTTTAAAAAAACGGTGAATTTAAAAATCGCTTTAAACATTTCAAGAAAATGTTCAATAAAAAATATTTCGTGTGTTTCTATACATACCTTAAAGTAACTTACGACAATGATTCCAATATGAATTAATTCATTCTAGTAAATGCGTTGGTTTCTTTATTTGTACGTCCTAATTGTATTAAATTTTCATATTGGCATGCCGGTACATAAAATCTATTTGAGTAATATACAGAATGTTCCGCTATTCGAACCGACATACTTCGGGGATTTGTTCAACATAACCTTGTAAATGAAAAACATACAGCTTAAAGATGGGTTACGCAGCTCCATCAACGAGTTACAGGAACGAATGTGAAAGAAGACTCACGTAACCTTGCAGAGTGCCTTTATTAAATGCGACTACAAGAGTGCGACTACAAGGATGTGACAACAAGAATGCGACAAGAATGTGACTCTCACCAAGTGCTCATAATGTGTCAAACCGTAAGTACAATAATAATTATTAAATATAATGGAAACGGCAATTCAACTAACCAAGGTCTGCTTAAGAAATTATAGATAAAAGAAATGCAAATCTTAAGGAGAAATGTAGCCCAAACAAAGAAACTGGTGAATTCAGAAGATGACAACCATGGTATCTACACACAGGTTGTAAGATCACAGACACCATTGCTTGGAGGAGGATTGGTTTATACTGCTACATTGCTCATACGAGCCCTTAAGGTTGATAAACGGATCTTCAGTTCTTTCTGAACAACAACTAACAGGTGGTTAACATATACAGACCGCAAGAAGTGGGGATAGCACATGAGGATATCTAGAAACGTGTTCTAAATAAATATTCAAAAACATTTGGTTTTCAATTAAAGTCAAAACTATAAACTGACACGACGTGGAATGAAGAGATAAAATAACAGCAAAGGAAACGAATGCAAGAATACTCGGCGAAAGTTAAAGCCCAAGCGAAAAGGTTAATTGAAACAGTGTTGTCCGTGGCTGGTCTAAACGACACCAAGAATAACTGTACAATTAATAGCTCAAACGATTCCGCCATCAAAACAAAAGCGTGATTTCAAGGCCTGTGACGTAAACCGTACGTTTCTATAATGATTTTTCACTGACAGATGATAAAAACACAAACCTAGCTGTAATACAGACACAACTGTATCCAGTGTTGTCAAATCAAATTTTGTAACTACACCGCATGTGCATGACATTCTCTTAGGTATAAATCTCACCAAATGTAGAAAAAAGTTCAATTGTAAACAAACTTCTTAAAAACTACTTACACGAGAAACGCATTAAAATGGCAAATATTAAAATTATAACGTGGAGTCTACTAAATAACACTTCATTATATATTTTTTTTACTTTATTTTAAGTGGTAAATTAAGCATTATTTTTTTTTAACTCAGACGAGTACGAATCTTCAGAATACCTTAACCTATAACAATTTATTTGTCCGCTAAAAGAGATATCTATTTATTTACTAAATTACTTTAAAACACGTCCGAAAGAAACAGAAATTACTATAAGATTGGAAGTACTGTCTGTGGCAAAACATTTATCGAGCAGTGGCTCGCAAGTTCCAAACGTCCATCTCTCTGAACCTCAGCCCGGACTGTCGTCTTGTATTGATCTCGTCCATTAGCGTGAAGTGTTGTGAAAGGTCTACTATCTCTTAATGGAACTTCATTTATACCCGTCTCAGCTTTCATGCTCCGTAGTTTGCGTGTCACGGCAGCCGTGCTAAACATACTGGGTCTCATGTTTCCTCACAGAGGCAAGTTGTGGCATAGCCAACATAAACAATAAACACAATTAACGGTAACGCGATCAGATAAACATGTTAATGCACTGGTTTCTCTGGGAACATATTGGGGAAGTGCTTTTCCGTAAGATCTGCACTAAATTATGTATTTCCCCTACATGGATTCTCTCATTTACTACGGTGATGTTCCACTGCACACGTCGCTACTGGTTAAGAAACTGCAACACTCTGTATATAGCCGTATAGAAATTCATGGGCCTAGTATTTCAATATTGTTTACATAAATCCTAGCACTTATGCACTATGTAGAAAAGCAAACAAAATTAGTTAATATAATATGAGCATTAAATTATTTTGTTAAAATTTAAAAGAAAAATTGTTAGTAAATTAAATTGTTTCTCTAAACGGTGCCGTAACCTCATCGTGCAATAACAGAAATTAATACGTCCCCCATGATAAGTTATCAAAACGGAATCACATATATTTTGTAAACTGCACAAACAAATAGTAAAACGTATATTGTATGTATAATACATCCACTCTGATGTAGCTATATTGCCTCGCGCTCGCACCTACAGCTGCTCAACTGTGTGTTCGTCTCGCTAGGTGTGAGAAATGTTGAAACTGTCTGGTTACTGAAGAAACATCTTCTAATAGTTAACCAAGTAAAGTATATAAAATTCAGCTTTTATTACTATAAGGTAAGTACACTTACAATTTATTAAATTTAAGGGGTTGCCATGATACTAAGTGTCTGGCAACGTGCTTTATATTTTGACAAATTTAAGTTGCTATTTAATACACCTTTGCTAACCGTTACCTGCCAAAGCCACGACGATCCACACTTCATAATAGCCCATCGTTCCTACCTATGTTGGGAACATGCGCTGAGAAACTTTCAACTTTTATTAAATAAGGAAGACCTGGCATTCACGGTGTGAAACAAGACACTGACATACTGATGGCGAAGTTGGCGGTTCAATTGATGAAAACTACTGTCACGCAATTGTTTCCCGCAGAGTTTATTTAAAGAACGATGACGTGACGTCCCCTGACTTGAGTGCAACCACACTGGAGTACAATGCAATCACGTCACATCCCGAAATACGCGCGTCCAAGACGATAGTTTACCTCGGAAACCTCTCAACTTCGTCAGCGGTACAGATAGTACCACTTTGGAGATTAAGAGATACATTGGCATGCCTGGCTTATTTCGTCTTGACTTCCAGTATTAAACGGTAACATACAAGTAATATAACATGACGCCCTACCGAATATAACTCCCAACAGTTTGGTCAATTCCAGATATCCCGGGTTCGATTCCAGGCCCGGCTTTACCGACACTTGATTTCAAGGGTTTTCCGAAATCTTTGCAGATGAATGTATGACTCAACTGGAAGCAAGATGGGCCTAAAACTCACTATATTCGCATGACCACAATCTCTGCAGGGTGGAGCCAATCCGAACACCCTGGAATTATAATATTTCACTAATGTCTAAATTTCCCACTTCTACCCTTTATTTCGTAATAAGTATTTCTTATCACAGCAGATATATTAACATATATATACGTAGGTATGCATGTATGAATGTAGGTATGCATGTTGGTATGCATATATGCATATACGTATGTATGCGTATATGCATATACGTATGTATGCATATATATGTATATATGTATGTATATATGTATGTTTACCGATATCATACATACATACATACATACCAACGTACATGTAAACTCCGACACCGTTTGGCCGATCCTTATGAAACTTGGCACATATGTATTCTTTCATGGATAAGGTTTTTATACTCTCCATTTTCCCCTAACTCACCAACAAACTCGCCACTAGATGGCTCTGTAGCGCATCAACTACCTAGCTTGCCCTCGTGGCATATAGGGCATCAGAGAGGGATAGGGAAGGGTTCACAGTTCGACCAGCAACCAAATATATATATATATATATATATATATATATATATATATATATATATATATATATATACACATACATACATATGTATATATAAATACATATATATGAGGAGCAAACATTCAAAACCAGACATGACCAAAATCCATAAAATGAGTAAAATGCCCTTTCTAAATAAATAAGATGTGTTACTTACCAGTATGAACTCAGACTCCATAAAAAAAACACATGTTTTATGGAAATGGGTATGTATATTATCTGCTAGTGCTATAAAATATAATGTTAATTCACTATTTTCTACATCTAGATAAGGTGGACATGTCTGGTTTTGAAAGTTTGCTCCTCATATATATATATATATATATATATATATATATATATATATATATATATATATATATATATATATACACGCACACAAACTAACACACACGCTGGCAATACCACGACTACCGGTTCTGCTAGTATATAATAAAAATTTATAAAAACCATTTCTGTTGTTTGGACACCCTCTAATCTTTTATGTGCGTCTTATATTTCTTGGGCAGTAATAGCTATTATCAAGTGTTTTTGTAACTTTTTTTAACATAAAAATACAGTACCACATTTTGTAACCATGTAAACAAACACAGGAAATTGAAAACCGTATACGTATAAATACATAAAACGTAAGTATTTCGTATGGAGTGTACGACATGAACAACAGTTTGTAAAAGTCCCCGCCGACACAAGTAGCTTACTACTGCCTGTTTCGAGAAGGACCGTGCATCTGTCGACCCACTTAACGCACGCAACTCTTGTTGGTATGTTGGACACATCTTCTCTTTTAAAGATTTCTCGGAAAGAAGTCCATGTAAATACTTCAAAACTACAGGACTCGTATCCGACTACACTCCGTTCACTCTTAAGTTGAGTTCTGAAGTAAACAAATACCGTAATATCATTGCACTTCGCTAGATTATAATTGGCTCAATTTGTGCAGCGCGGCGACGTACTATTTCCAACCGACAAAACTGTGTACAGTCGGTATCATAGGAAACAACAACGCCCTACACATTAAAACAATATTGCGTGAAATTTTCGTACATGTTAAGGACATACGGAAACAAAAATTACATGAAAACTTGTAAAAAAATATTGACATCGTGTGCATTTAAACTATACTCCAAAATTTAATTGTAATTATCAAGCCATGACTAACGATCGTATTAAAATATTCTGGTACTCACGTAACAAAAATTTGGTACTACATACAGAAAAAAAGTTGTCAACAAAATGTGATTAAACTTACTTTAAAGTCCTCCTGGATGATTTTGTACTTCGTTTTGGAAAAATTATATTTTATAAATCGCCAAACAACCTGTCGATAATTCACGACACACATTCGTTATTTTTTTTATTGTAAAGAATGTAATGTGAGATTTTTATTCTTGCCTAATAAACATCATCGCAGTTTGTTTAGTAATGAAGACATATCCACGTTTCGAAAACCATGCAACACAGTTCACGTCCAGCGTCACATAACCTAATCCGCATGCGATGTAAACATAAACCGACGCGAGGACGGAACGAAATAGATCAAGGAATTTTGGTTCGGACGAACTGGAACGGAAAATGAATACACGGTAAAACCATTCGCAGTAGCCACAACATTAACGCGTTAATGTCCAAAAATTATTTAATAAAATAAAATAAAATAAAATAAAACATATCTGATTATGATACTTCTGCCTTATTTTTACTGTGGTAATTATTACTGAACTAAACTTTTGGTATTTTCAGATTATTGTACATCTCTAAATACTGGCAAGTGTACCAAGAAACTCGTACGTTTAACAGTGCGTCAGTCGTTAAATTACTCGTGAACCAACTGTACGGACGTGTCGTCCGCTAACCATATTTACAGTAATAAACATATAGCGTCGTAGATTGTGTTTGCAACGTCTGTATATTTTAGATATTTGTTAATATAACTCTCTATTAAGTGATGGAATAGTGAATTTATATGTACACGACAGATAACAAAGATCTATTTCTTATACAAGATCACAGTGCACGGCGGTCGGCAGCCAATCAAAATGTTTGTTTATAATTTGCTTTGTTTATCCTAAAACTCAACTTAGAGTGAACGGAGAATAATACGACGAAGCTTTGATGCATAAACTTGGTACGTACTGGAGTGTCTCAATCGATATTACTATAGCATCTGAAGCTTTCCGAAAATAATAGGGTGTTAGTTGTATCAGTTACGATATTTTAACAGTACCAGTATACACGCCGTTCATAACAGTACTATTGCAAACAGATTACGTAGATTTCTTATGCTAATACAACTGATGTGACGGAATAGTTTTGTGTTTACTATAGTTAGGTGATGTTGCCAAAGAGACAGTATCTTATTTGTGCAGGAGGAACGGTAATTACTGGGCTAGAGCGACGAAGAACACATTTCGTGTAAACTCGGTAATGATCGCCGTTCCACGAGAGATTGCACTGGTATTAGATGACACGGGATAAAGTGCTAAAGGTTATAAAACAAAACAAAGTATTTTTGTATTTTTAAAATTTTCTGAAGATAACGGATTCTATATTGAAGAAAGGCGATATCGTTGACACTCTAAAACAATTATATATTTTACCTCGATATAATACTATATTTTCGACAAAAAAGCGTCATTATTCCTGATTGAAGGAATACAAATCTTACAGCTATGAAAAATGTCAATTCGCTGTGGCGTATGTCGGCGGCAACAATGCACACACACACCCACTTCTATGACGCTACTGGATGCCATGGTGAGGTGTAGAAATGCGTAACAGAGCTGATAGTAGCGTGACGCTCCTCTCTGATGGCCCTTGGCGACTGACAACCAATCTGAGAGCAGATCATTATATACCGACTCAACGTGCTCTACAGTGTACCTGGAGAGTTAGTAAAACATGTATTTGTCACACAAATCTTCAAAAATTATATTGGAAATATTACGACTTTAATTAGTACTTGAACGGCTTTAACACAAAACAACTGTATGAGAGATGCGGGAAATGCTGCTGACATAAGGAGTTCTATATTCAGCATACGTTATGCGTCATCATCAAGATTTAGAATAACAACGCAGATCCTTAAGGCCATGATCTTTCATTTGACTCAAATATATTTTTTAATCAAATGCTTTGAAAAAATTTGAGACTATAGTCATACGATGTACAATTATGCCAGAGCGTTTTAAAAATACGTATCGTTTGCTAGCAAAAATTTAATTTACTTCATTCTGGCTTTTTTGACAACAAAATATGTGGTATTTCAGGGGGGGGGGGGAAATCTAAAACCCTTTTTGGCGTATTGCAACAGAAAAATTCAGATACAAACGATGTTACACAAGTGTAAAAAAACTGTAAGAATGGATTTTTGATGTACGTATTAATTAATTAATTAATTAATCGAAACCACTGCAAAACTAAGGAGCGAGGCCTTAATGCATGCCCCTAAAAAGTAATAAAAAGCATTTTATAATTGGCTTTTTTTACTTCCTATCCCTTTCGTCTTAGAAGTACAATTTTGTTTTTCGATTTTTACAACAGCGTCTGGAAAAAACTTGTAAGGAATATATTAGTACCCTATTCCTCCGAATAATACATTTTTAAATTTGCTTCTAACACAAAGTGCAACAAACATTATTCTATTTTAAGACTGATCATAATAATTCTATGAGTTCTGCAATATCAAAACACACAAAGCGCGCTCTATTCTTCACACGTAAAGAGGATGGGTGGACAATGTTATTAATATTTGTTGATAATTAATAGTCATGCTAATCGACCGAGATGCTATCAAGGGAACGAATTACAAAATTGGCTCGACTTAATCGATGACTAAATCACGTACATTCATGAGACTGCAAAGAACAGTTGCCTGTCTCTCTTTTACACAAACAGCAGTTATGAGCTGACACTATTAACACGAACTAGTTTTAATAACAAGAAGTACACGGCTGAGTATAGTCGAAACACGTTACTAAATAACGAAAAGGATTGAAAAGGGAAATACGAAGTTATTTTATATCTCATGATCCAAAAACACAAGAAAGATTCAATAAAACGTTCAATGGTCCTATCGTTTGGCGGAAGAAAAATTGACTCTATTAAACTTTAACTGAAACTGTACACTCGCAATAACTGCAATATTTTGACAGTCGGTGTTATAAATCACCACATTACATATATCATTAATGCCAGTTAATTAAGGAGATTCATTTACAAATACAAAATATTGTATAACTTAATCGGTAAATTTTAACAAAACTCTCACAGTTTGCAAGTATAAATTAACTACCAAGCGCTCAGGGCAGTATTTTTTTATGATAATGGAATCTACATGATTATTAATCAGGTAAAATGAAAATAGTTCTGTTATCTATAAACTCGGTTACACAATGTAATATTTTGAATATGAGTACATCATTGACCAAAAATGACAGATAAAAATATTACGCATTTACAAATGTAATTCGTTTGCTATATAATATCAAAATGTTATAGCCGATATGTAAGCAAGAAGTAATAATGTTCTACCATTATGGCTGCTAACACACGAATGCATGGTCACAGAATATTTAGGAATACAGAAGTGAAATAGCCGGAAGGACAGCGAACTCAGTCACACACGCCAGCAAGATGGCTTCCCTGGCCAGCAACATGGCGGAAACACCTAACGCCAATCAGCGTAAGGTGGCTGCCCTGCTAGCCGGCAACCAGGCCAATAGGAAACCTGCCGTAACATGCAGGAGCCAACATGTACGGGGCTGGAATCAACAGCCTCTGGCAACCAATAAGCGGCGAAGTTCGCCCGTATCAAACGAGCCGCAAAGTCATTTCACGTCTGTATTACTATTTAGTCTGTGGCATGGCTGACTCGCGAGGTAGCTAGACCTATTTACACCAAAAAACCGTTATATAAGAACTAGACTGTTACGCTGCTCTTTTGTTTCATGACCAAATTGAACGCGGACATATTGCAGGCGAAGATAGGGAATTGTGTACTTTAGCAGGGATGGGGGTAACGAATTATTTTCAACAAAAAACTTTGGTATATGACATCGCATGTTATGGACTAGAAAAGGTCACGTCTACGACCTCGTCATTTCACCGAACGTTTTCCCTACTCTTCCCCGTACTCCCTCCACCCCGAACCACTCTGCACACCTCCTCTAAAAATGTTCTGTCAACTGCCGAGGTCGTAGAACTGCCCTACACTTCTTACCCTATACAAAACCATACACACCGCATGTTGGCATCCCTTTACCCTGTCCATAAACCATATGAACCGTCTATTGGTGCTTATGTATCGTTCCTCCCATTGGCTACCACGAGACGAGAAGGGTTCGTACACCAAACATCATAAGGTCCAAACCCTTGGCCATACAAAGCAACATTCGTCACCGCCCACATAACCCCCAGCGTAGTGGGGAGAGGAAAATATGTTATGTGAACTGACGAGGTCGTAGAACTGACATAGCCCCGTTATGGGCTGCAATATGGCGCCGTTCAATTTGATAACACATAGATAAAGGCAGTCAGCATTGGTCTTGCACGCCTTGATTGATACAGGATGATATTGTTCAGTGGGGAAAACTACGGATATATAAGCGACATAAAATAGGTCAATATGGGCATAAGGCCGGAAATGTATTCCAAAAGAGGCACACCCACTTGAAGATGGAGAGACAGGCGTAGACAGGTTAGGTTTCAATGACTGCGAGCACACATGAGAACACACCAGGTAAGTGACAACCTGTGGAGGTAACTGAAATATGTGTATGCAGAGCCTAGCAGACATTGGAGCAGCACGTGCATGCTGCCTGTGAAGATATAAGGTTGCAAAACTGCACAGTTGAAAGTGTGTGTCAGTAGGTGCAGCGTTGTGTACCTCAATGTTTAGAAGCCGGTGACTGCCACTTGGAACATCTTGTCTAACGGTGATCTCATCACAACGTGTCGTGCAAAGCAACGTACTACTGTATAGGCGTACATAAACTCGCTCTAGCATAGACCCCATGCATGTCCATATGATAATGTTTTGCTCCTTATCCTCTCAGGGATAGTCACAAGCAGTTTGTCCCCATTTAGCAAGATCATATGGTTTTTCACTTACTTAACATTACATTCAATTTTCTGAAACAATGTCCGACAAAATACGTAGATCAGTTGACGAAACACTTGTGCCTAACAAAATACTTTACTGGTTAACAAATGCCCGGTTGGCGTTACGTAAACAAAGATTTTATTGGTCGAAATAAACCTTTATTAATGCAATTCTTGTAAATTTACAGCTTGAGAGTGATTTAATTTTGTTTTGGTTATGGCAATGTCCTTTATGCAACTTTTTTTAATGCAATAAATGAAACAACTACAATACAATTAAAAATTAATATTTAAGATATAAATTAGCACTCTAACTCCTATATTAGGTTTTATACCAACATGAATTGTAATCCAAGCATCTATATCAATATTAAAATTAATATTAATAGGAGCTTTAATTATATTAACCTTAATTACAATTTGTTATTACTTACGTATTATATTTTTAGGAATAATAATATCAAATACTGAAATAATTTTCTGTAACTAAACATGCTAGCAGTGACTGCTCCAGTGCAATATGAAAAGTCCAGAACAGAATTCATCAATTCAAGACTCCGTTAACTTTTAACTTTCCTCTCTCTCTCTCTCTCTCTCTCTCTCTCTCTCTCTCTCTATCTATATCTCTCTCTATAGTGTTTTAATATAGAAACGACAGTTTACGTACACGCAAATGAATATATCGCTGCGACAGCAAAACTGTTTGTTCCCAGAAAAAACAATTCATCAGAATGCACGAAAACAAACTTTGCTTTGTTTAACAAAACAGTTTTCTCGGAACAGCTGAGTAAAGCTACCTGAGCAAATCAAACATTAAAAGCTCTCGTAAAGGATGCAATAAAATTCTGGTATCGTTCGTATAGTATAAAATACAATTTCTGTAAAGTGTTGCGTAATTCAACAAATACATTTTTTTTATAAACCTGTTGGCAAAGAATCCTTTATCAATCTACAAATTACATTTGTAGTTCTGGGAACGCGGTAATTTTGGCAGCAAGACTTCCAAGAGTTTTCCTTTAAAAAAATTATTAAAAAATAGACTCGTTTTCCCGTTCTCTCGGCCTCTTTTTCTGTGCGTGAGAGCGAGAGAGAGAGATAAAGGGAGGGAGAGACAGAGAGAGAGAAATTGAGTGTAAGCGCGTGCGTGTGTTGTGGAACTGAACGCTGGATATTCATACATAGACACACTACTATAATTCAAACTGTCTAAAACACTAATACCTAGGGCCCGGTAGTTTTCGCGAAAATATTTTTGCATCACCATGTTTCAGTACCTTACGTGCGCGCCTGCATCTCTGCTTTGTGGTCAGTGATTGGATGCCGTAACACCCAGCGTGTGGAGGTTAAACCCGCAAATCACAGACGTGTTGTAGGGACCCCTGATTTTCGCGAAAAGAATTTTGCGTCACTTTGTTTCAGTGCCTTACGTGCACGCCTGCAGTTTTGCTTCGTGGTCAGTGATTGGATATTTTAACTGTCGCGAGCCTTGGGATTCTACCGGCAAATCACAGACGTGTGTTGTTGCAGGAACGTTACTGTAATTGACTCAGTCAAATGAGATACGGCTCTTCACATAGACACGCTGCCAATTACCATAATGCAGAATTGCAGGTGTGCACATAAGGCACTGAAACAAAGTGGGGCAAAATTCTTTTCGCGAAAAACAGGGGTCCCTAACGTGTTGTGTGGCAGTTATCCGTGTACTGTTGGCACAGTCTAATGAATAACGACTCTGCACAAAAACAATCTGTCAATAGCCATGAAGTTGAGCTGCAGGTGTGCACGTAAGGCACGGAAACAAAGTGGGGCAAAATTCTTTTCGCGAAAAACAGGGGTCCCTAACGTGTTGTGTGGCAGTTATCCGTGTACTGTTGGCACAGTCTAATGAATAACGACTCTGCACAAAAACAATCTG
>PNEQ01065716.1:0-30153 GCA_003012365.1 Medauroidea extradentata | reverse complement strand
ACCTTGCAGTTGAGCTGCAGGTGTGCACGTAAGGCACGGAAACAAAGTGGGGCAAAATTCTTTTCGCGAAAAACAGGAGTCCCTACCAATCACAGGATATCTGGCAGGATGAAAATGTCCTGATGCTTGGCAAGAGAATCCTGGTATTACTGGAACGACTGCGAAACTTGCCGTGCCAGGAGAACGTCGTGGCAGCACTGCGGCGCTGATTATTAAGATAGGCAAGTTGAGACTTGTCCTCGGTAATCCCAGCGACACTTAGGGCGCAGCGGAAGTTGGGGGACACACTTACCAACTTCATACTCGTGCCTGCCAACTTCCCCACGCGACAGCCCACCCCAGCTCCGGCAAACTTGGTGTACTTTATTATTTCTTCCTCCCTACCGGAGAAGAAAGTACGGGGAGTGCGCTCCAAGTCTCAAGACAAACTGTTGCCCCGGTGTATAAGACTCCGGACACAAACGTGCTCTCTGCATGCATTACACAGCCAGGTCACGTTATAATATACACGAAGACACACTCGTTATTTCACCTGTAACTTCACAAGAACGTTATTATCGTCAATGATAGGGTGCACATCACAACACAACACAACACAAATTTACCTGGAATTGCCGGGCGGCGGTAGAAATATATAAGAAAACGTTTTAAATTTCAGGTTCTTTGTAAGTTCTTTCGTATGTACCGAAGTACAAATATTGTATGTTGCTCTTTTTCATAGTTATCAACAGCCTTTAAGGCCATGATCTTTTATTTATTTCATACAATTACAAATAACTCGATTATTTTATAACCAAATGTTTTGAAGAAAAAAAAATAGACGTGTACAGTTATACGATACACAATTTGGTAGAGAGTTTTTCAAAACAACGCACCTTTTGCTAGCAAAAAATTATTTTGCTTCATTTTGGCTTATTTTGACAACAAAATATGTGATATATCAGGGGCAAAAATCTAAAAATACGTTTGGTGCATTGTAACAGAAAAATTCAGCTGTAAATTATGATATATAAGTGTTAAAACTGTAATTATAAATTTTTGACACATGTATTAATTCCCGTTAAAAAAACATTTTGGAAACAACTGCAAAATTAAAGAGCAAGGCCTTAAAACAACTTATGTTTATAGTGACACTATTAAAATAGCAATACTGATATTAGCACGTTGTTCAGATAACACGATTTTCCCTCCTTTCTGTCAAAATTTAGGCCTGTACTTACGTCACTGACATCACAGAGTCCTCTGAAAATTAGCGTCGGAAATAATGTTTATTTACAAATGTATTTATCATTTTTATTATTACAATTAATGTATAGGTCGCTATAGGACTACGTGAATTGTTTACTTGATGTGAGATTATCTCAGAGGTCACACTGTTTTCATCTTCTAACTATGCATTTTCTTCCTTTATTCAGAACAAATTGTTACTGTTTTGAATTTCTTAACCTCTTGGCTCACTTTCCTCTTAAGTACTTTGTGGTTGAATGTTATTTATATGAGTCTGTTATGCTTTCAGGTCTTGTCCGACTTCGGTGATCTAGTTCATGTTCTTAGTGTTTTCTGTGTACTATCCTAAAATATGTTCAAATTGTCGGTGCCCGTCATTCTTTCGATATTCCCGTAAAATTTCAGTCTGCGTTTCTTCAGGTCGTGTAGTATGTTAGATATCAATTTCGTCTCTTACATATTTTAATAGTTTTTTTACCGACAAAACTATGTTAAACAACACTCAATTCACAGTGAACATACTACAGTACTGTGTTGTACAGAATCATTTTTGAACCTACCAATTAAATATACAGAATACAGATACCACAAAGAGCAATTCTAGAGGCTTTTGTCTCCCTTTTGTACCTACGATTTATTAATATTTTTATGTATATATTTATTTGCTATATGTTAAGAGTGACCAAGAATATCACCAGCACCTATATATAGGGAGAAACTGCAAGGGAATGGGAAAATAATTAACCAAGACCTGTGTTAAGGGGAATAGTTCAAGGCCATTCTTAATTAACAGTATTTCCCTCGCTACAAGCATTCCTGAAGGTGTATCAACAATTTTGCCATTTTATGCTCTAAATGATAGTCTACCACACTTCTGACATTGCTAGGTAATGGATTACTTCCGTGTGATTCGACATGTATTGCCGTATAATAAATTTCACAGTCTTTCATATCTTGCAACAAATATCAGATACAGACTAACATTTAGAACATGAAGTGTCACAAATGTATATACACATTCAGTACTTGTAGCGGAGAAAATACTGTAAATTAAAATATTGCCGAGCAGCAACCCCTTAAGAAACCACCCCAGGAGTCACACAAACTAAGGAAATTCGTAATAATAATTACATTGACCGGCCGGGATTTAAATCCGAGCTCCTTCCGAATTTGAGTCAGTGTTTTGTCAATGAGCTACCTCGCGTCTTCGTTATTAAACGTTAGAGTGATAAACCCGTCTTTGCTGCTTGCTGCTTTATACAGGCAAAGTCCGGGGATCAGACTTATACACTAATTACACTGATCAACATTTGCATGTACAACAGATACACATATTCGTGGTTTATTTGGAAACCAAACGCAGGACTTCCCAAAATATAGTGTCTTATTTTCTTAGCCATAAAAAGATGCGAGGTTTCAACATTGCAACAGTAGGGAAGTGTGCTCCTTGAGGCCATGGCACGAGCTAAACATTACTTCTTACTATTTATTCATACTGCCAGTTATGTTGACACATCGCCACTGTACTCGTGGCATCAACCTTCTTCTACAAACTAAATTAATAAGGGGGTCAACTGTACATGTCGGTGCCAATGCCCGTTTTTTTTTTTAATATTATGGTCGGATAAACCCAGCAGCAGGATCTGTTATCAGGAAACAATCGATTTTATTGTGGAAGAAAATAACGTTTTTACGGTGTTAACCATTGTTTCAAACAACAAATTTTGCAGTGTGTTCTTTACGATATGTTATGACTTACCAAAATTGTGTACAATCTATATAAAAGCAAAGTACAAACTTTTGGACGTTTGTAATGAAGTTGTGACTATTATAAATACGCTCATATAATATGCATTGACAAAAGAAATCTGAAAGTGGCAAAACAAATTACTTGAAATTAGAAAATAATTTTTGTCTAAACTGTTACTAACTAATAATATCTTACTGTATTAATTGATTGGAAATAATTATGCCAGATAACATATTTCCATAAATTAAAAATTTCGTGGGAAGTAATCATATGCGAGGCATATTAAACTTGAAAATCAAGTTCGATTATCTGCGAGTGACGTACACAGGTTATAAATATATCAAGGTGCGAGAAAATTAATGTACGTAAAACAAACGATGAATTAAAGTGCATTACAAATCCGCTGTAATTATATTCTCTCACACTGTGAATACACATGGAAATCACTCGCATGTTCAAAATGTATTTTCCATGCAGCTCTCTAAACCTCATTTTAACCTCTATCACTCACTATCTGCGAAATTATTCATGTGAGGAAATAGAAAACACAAATTATTTATAACACGTTCCAGAAATGGACATTGTGACGTAAATTGCACATCAGTAAATCTGCTCATTTACGTCATTATTATTAAGTTAAACGGATGAAAAAACAAACACGCAAAGACGTAAAAAATTTCAAATAACGAAGACAATCCTGTATGTTAACAAGAAATATTTTGATTTCATCTAATACGATAGATTTACAAGAAATATAAATGTAGTACTGAAATTCGTAACTATTTACTTAGACATTTTCGGGGCTATTTTTACTATTCAAAATATTAGTTTTTTGGTTATCTGGTAAATAAACAGATAATCTGAGCCGAGTATTTTAAATAATTCCTTTTATCCTTCTAGCTAATGTTTGAAACTTTCGTCACTAAACAATATAAAAACCAAAATTTTGAGTGGTCAAAGTTACCCCGCAATGTCAAAGTAACCCCGGTTTACGGTACTTATTTTGTATCCTAATTACAACAGTTCGTATATATTTATTAGCTTTATTTCTTTGTAGTTCGACATACTGTACATCAGTAAGGCTCGGCATCAGCTGCCATATAATATTTTTTTTCCTTTTTTTTTTTTTTAATTCTGAGAAAAAGTTTTAAAATGTTGAGATCAAAGCGTGAATTATATTTATCTTCCACCAAAGCAAAGGCATCGCAGTAGAAATTTAACTAGTATTTAGGCCGCAATCAATCAAAAACTTTTTTTTAATATTCTTAAATTTCTGGACAACTGCGGCCTAAATGTACTTTGAAACTTCGACTGCGATGCTTGCACTGTAGCGCAAAGAAATAAAATTCACGGTATAATTGAAGATGTCACAGTTCTTTTCTCAGAATTTCTTTAAAACGAAAAATAAAATAATCAAATCTGGTGACTGACGGCGAGCCAAATTGATAAGTTAAACCACGAATAAACGCACAGTCGAAACGTGCAAATTACACTTTGATGAGTAAGAAATTTGCAATTACTTACAGTATTTTATAGAAGACCGCGGATGTAAAGAAAACCTTAAGGAAAAATTCTTGTAAATGAAATATGAAATTATGAGATAGTCATTTTTTTCCCCCTTTTTTAAATTAATTCATGCTGACGGCCGAGATAAAGTTTCATGTTACTGATTTCGATTCTTCAACGTTGGAATCCCTTCTTTCTCGATTAAAATCGATGAAAAGCAACGCGACCCGTCATTTTATACAGAGTAACTAATAACGTGACCGTGACAGAAACACCTATATATTCTGAATACTTTTGTATGGATCAACATCGTAAGAAGATAACGCAGACGAGAAAAACAACTACTACTTGGAGTGTATGACATAGTTGTCGACTTGCAGCATCGCTGGGTTAACGTATTCAAAAAACTTCTCCAGCCAAACGGCGCAGGCGTGATTGCAGATCGATAAGTTAACGAACGATATAATGTTATACACTTTATCACATTTAAATGACTAAATTCAAAGGAACAGTTGAAAACCAATTAGAACCTATTATAATCTACAGTTAAGAGTGTGTGTTAGGTAAATATACGCTGAAAACGTAGCTGAAATCTACACGTTCTTGAACGTCAATACGGAAAACAATACAAAACAACAATCTTAGATAGTGATATTTGCCAACTTTATAAGTAAACATTTACCCAGAATGGTGCATTTGTTAAACACAATCTGTTGCTGCGCCGACATTAAATACACCATATTTCGGCGTCGGAGATCGTTCTTCAGTAATACGTTATTTGAGAATTTTTTTTTTATTTCACAGAAGGATGCCAAAAACTATCGCGTAGGATTGCTGATTTTTATTTTTGCAAACTTGTTTCGAGAAGACTACAATTTTGAACTGATTATTTTAGCGGAACGATTCTCTTAATTAAGGTAGCCGCGTGCCAGGGCCGTGTAGCTCTGTGCAGAGCTTCGGCTCTTACAAAATTAATCAAAGACTTCTCAGCGTTTGTAAGATATATCTGCTTAGGAATAGCATTCAAAGAGTGTTACACACTAATACCCATTTCAAGTCCTCCGTTTGTCTTACTTTACGCTGGCGAAAGCAGGTATTATTGTGGCCCTTAGGTATAAAAATATTTGCGCCGAATCTTTTAAAAAGTATAGGCGTGTACAATACACCATTATCATATTACGTAACTACTGGATGTCTCATAGATAGGGACCTGAAAAATTATTTGATAACAGACTAGACTTAGCAGTCCTATATTACAGTATGAGATGATACTGACCATAGTCTGTATGTGATGTCAGCTACGTGCGAGCACTTTACAGGTGTTTGGTCATTCAAACCTGCATTTTTTTTGCCTATGGGGGAAGTTGGATGAGTATATAACCATTTGGAGTCCAGCCTGGTGGCAAAAAGTAACGCGAATTTCGCATGTCTCTACTCGTAGAGACGAGTCGTCGACGAGAAGACTGCACGCTAGTTCAGTGACTTGCCTCTAGAGGTTAGTGTGAGGACTGATGCGCGTCTTGTGTCGTCCCTATTGCTTCCAAACTTCCAGGCCACGAACCCGCAAAATACGTCCGTCGTTACTCGATGAAAGTACTACGATAACAATTGGCCGTAATGAAGTCCCAATATTAATATGTGTTATGTAGAACACACACAACTGTGTCGCTGGTATGATTATGTTTTAACATTCAAAACACTTATTAGAAACGTGACATTCCAGTCTCTCTGAATGGCTAAAAATGGCTACTTCAGATTACCATATCCGGAAAGAAAAAAAACCGACCAGTTCCGGAAAACACAAGCTAGAAACATAGGGTAAACGGACCATATATCGTGACATGCCTTAATGCCATCATAAACCACGTTGCAGGCTTAACGTAATTGGGAAGAGTCTGTACACCGAGTTCACTAGCTTACCAACAGACAGTAGGCATGTGTAGTTTCTACAATAAGTAACCAATATATCAAATATAAGATCACTATTAAAATGCTCAACGTATTTCTAGTACAGAAGTTCGAAGTCTTAGTATCACGAAGTAGGCTAGGTTTATCCTATGTATGATTTTGAACAATACTTCCATTAAGGAAAATTATACGGACACAGCTTAAGTCTCGTACGAAAAATAAACAAAACAGCCAGCCAGTTGAGTGGATTGCGCGCGGAGGCGTAACTGCATTACAGCAGCACTCTTAACGCTTCATTGATTTTGTCTCTCGCACAGCCCATCTGAGAAGCCACCTACGAGAACTATGGAAGGACCCAACGGCGCGGGAACACCCGAAATATGCAATCAAGAATAGAACTTTATCTACTGTCTATACATCTATTAGGTTCGTTGACTAGGTATAGTTAAATAGGAAATAACACAATACGTACAGTTAATGTAAAACGGAAGTTTGACTAGAAACTGGTGAAGGTTTTCCTCAATTCACAACTAAATTAAAAATAATGAAGTTTTTTTTTCAATAAGTGTCTGGCACTGACATTAACTTACAGGCATAATTTTTGAGATAATTTAATTATTTTGAACGAGGAAGTTATATTTTCTTATAATTCGCGTATCGCAGACTTGTACACTGAAAAAAATACTTATTAGTCACTGCAAAATATTTTGTTAAAATGAACCTTACAAATTTTTTTTGTAGTGACCGCAAAATTTTTTTGCTGTCCCCAATAAAGTTTTGCAGTGACTACAAAAAAATATTGTAATCACTACAAAATCATTTTGCGAGGTCCATATTGACAAAACATTTTGCAGCCACCACGAAACAGTTTTTTTTTCTGTGTAGGATTTTTCTCCATTGTAAATTACGAAATAGTTTGGCAATTTTATTAAAGTCGTAGTTTTTACCCCGTACTAATAAAAAAAAAAAAAAAAAAACATTTACTTATTTGAAACACTCGCGCAACATGGGACCTACCAAGTCAACCTAAGTCCACAAACGTGGCGTAACCACAAAGTCATTGAACCCTTGCACAACTACGGCCAGTGTTGTCAGATGTACCAGATTAAATCTCAGTTCGAATTACAACTAAATGAAATGCTTGCTAAATTCTTTTATAACAGCAATGGGTAACTTTTTTCGGTTGAATCCGTTATTAACCTAAGTTACTTCGTTCAATTCGATAAACAAAACACACACTACTGCGAACCGTTATTCCGATACGTTTCGCAACACATTTAGGTCCAAATTTGTCGTTCGTGCCGTCACTGTAATACAGTGCGCCATGTTTATAAAATTGTTCGCAAAAATATTATACAACCATATTATTATCTTGTGTATCATTATTTCGTGGTGGATATTTTTCCCGCTCGTATATTGTGGCTACTACAACTTGACAACTTATATCACTCTGCCTCTTCTCAACTTTGTAATGTATTCCCTGAGCTGCCACCTCGTTTCCTCAACTACTATTTATTCAATGACTACTCGTTACAACTTTGAATACGATTTCACAAGCTAGCCATAAGCTTTTTGTGTGATGCATAACACTACACTATATTTGCAAATTATCATTGAAACTTCTTTGTGGCGCAGTTTTTATGTGATTTCACAAAATAGAAAAGTGATTTTACTTTCAGTCGAGCAACAATTACTGTACGAAATACCCGCAATTAGGTAACAGGGTGAATTAATGGCACCATGCACATCACAACGCAATGGCTGCAATTGCCCGTTCTTCGAATTAAGGTAGCTGCCTCGGTGTATTTATTTAGCAGTTTGAGGCCTAGAACTTGGGGAACGATAAGGACAACACAGCACGCGTGTCACTCCTAAACCAAACCTCTAGAGCTGGTGTTAGTTATTGAACTTCTCGCTGATAGGTCGCTTCTATAAGACATTCAATTGTGACCGTTTCGTTACACGACTTGATATGGGAGATAAAGTGTATTTTACTCGCATATCCGTTGTAAAAAGATTATTCACCATGATTTTCATACGTATGCGTAGTCTAATATTGGCTCAAAATTGTCACAGATATATAATTCAAGTTTCCCTTTGTTCATAATTAAAATGTGTAATTGTTATATATTATTTTAGTGTCAAAAGTGTCATACGTTAAATTTAGAATTAGAATAGCAATCAAAATATTCAGCCGACAGGCGGGGCAGACAGGGGCAGACAGTGAAGTTCTATGGCAGGGCTAGGAGGGAGCCAGCCAATGGATGGAGGGGAAGAGAAAGTTGCCAACAAGAGTACAGAGCTTACACAAGTCCCTACTGTGAACCGACTTAAAATATTTGTAAATAATTACAACATTAGGATTATGTTTCGATAAATCAATGTGTAAATTGTAAATGTATATAAGGGAGAACTTGAAAATAATTTAATAAACGGTTCGAGAGTAACTGCTACACACAATTAACTATTGCCCTGGAAGACGAGCTGCTATTGGCTGGTGTGTTACGAGGCGCATTTCCGGGGAGAAGCTTCCATTTGTCAGGGACTCGCGAGGTGATCGACGAGGAAGGCATGACGTGAGGTCACGGTGCGATAATTAAGTCGTGGCATTCTTGTACACTTGGAAGTTGTGGGTCCAGCAGTGGTTAACCACACGACGGAGACTGACTGGGGTTGTGTATTAATAGAGACGGGAAAAATTCGCGGGTTCACTGGCGTGTAGGCTAGTCTCTAGGAACATCTGTGTATTCAAGCAGACATTATCTGCTCACAGGCTGCTCGATGACGCAGTGGTATGGCCTGCGTGTAGTTGCTTCTGTACTATTGGCTAAACGACTTCCAGGCAGTGTCAAATAAGTCACAGGACAATTGCGAAAGTGGCACGAACTTATAGTTGCTGGAATTCTAGCTTGGAGCCAAAAGAAAACGCGAATTTTTCACGTCCCTTATGTTTAATCCTCGTAGAGATGTACCGTAATTGTTGTCCGCGATTAACGAACGCGACCGAAAACGTGTAAATGTTGATAAAATGTACTATCACACGAATATTATTAACGTGGGTAGTCACCAAGGCAATACGGTCCTTGCGGGCGTTACCAAGTGACAATCATACTAACGGTGTATTTATTACAGTCGTGCGTGCATAAACCCTAATCAGACCGAGTGTTCCGACTACAAGACAGAGAGGCGGCTTACACGTAAAATGACAGCGAAAACATATATTTTAGACAGCGAGAAACCTTTAAAGAATACTGGAGAACCTGTTACTAGAGGCAGAAGAATTCCGTGTTTTGATTCTAAGTCAGGTTGACAGTCAAGAACTTATGCTTCACTATCATTTTTGTGATTGGACGACAGTGGTTTTGGCACGCCACTGGCAACTGCAAGCCAGTAATAAATAGGGCCCGGTAGTTTCCGCGAAAAGATTTTTTGCCCAACTTTGTTTCAGTGTCTTACGTGCACACCTGCAGCTCAACTTCGTAATTATTGGCAGAGTGTTTTTGTGCAAAGTTATTATTCATTTGACTGTGCCAATCAGTACATGGATAACTGTGACACAACACGTCTGTGATTTGCGGGTTTAACCCAGAAACGTTGTATGTTAAGGCATCCAATCACTGACCACATAGCAGAGCTGCAGGTGTGCACGTAAGGCATAGAAACAAAGTGCTGCAACAATTTTTTCGCGAAAACTACCGGGCCCTAAGTGAGGAAAGAATTCGCAGGAATAACACGCACTAGTCGTCTGTATTGTCACATGTCAATGTAAATATTCTACATTGGCCAATGCAGGGCCGCATATACAATTTTTTTTTATATGGAAGCGAAATAATTTTTTCTGCTCCCTCCTCCTTAATTTGTTCACAATCTTTAAGGGCAGTAGTATTTTGAAACTACAGGATTTGCCACCCCTTCAGACAGCCGCCGCTCCGGGACACGTAACCCTCACCCCCTTTATATCTGGCCCTGGGTCAGTGCGTGTATAGGAGTAAGAAGTTCAGACTGCTGACAAAGGAATACTCGAAATACTCATGCCTCCAACTATTATTACTGTCTAGTTGCGAGGTCTATACACACGAGAAACATATCTAATTATTAGAGACCCTGGGTTTTCACGAAAATAACTTTGTCCCGGTTTGTTTCAGTGGCTTACGTACACATCTGCAATTCGACTTCATGGTTATTGGCAGCGTGACTATGTGAAGAGCCGTGTCTCATTTGACTGAGACAATTATAATAATGTTCCTGCAACAACACACGTATGTAATTTGCCGGTAGAATCTCAAGACTTGTGACAGTTAAAATACCAATCCCTGACCACGAAGCAGAACTACAGATGTGCACGTAAGACACGGAAACAAAGTGGGGCAAAATTTTTTTTTCGCGAAAAACCAGGGTCTCTACTAATTATTGTGTAGTAAGAGAGCGTTTGTCAACAGTTACATAGAAAGCCATTATTTTAGGACTGTCAGTCAGTGTATGACAGCTGTCCCTGCTAGCCGGCAGCCAGGCCAACAGGAAATCTGCAGAATCATGCTGTAGCCAAGCAAACACAGGGCTCGTATCAACAATCTCGGGCAGCCAATAAGCGACCAAGTTCGCCCGCATCAAATGAGCCGCCGCGTCAATTCACGTCTCTATTACTGTTTAGTCTGAGCTGTTGGTGCGGGTAGTTCTTCTGCTTCGTTGTGTACACTTGGGTAGCTAAGCTGCGGTTTGTTTCCTACTCTCGCCTTCAATTCAGTGCCAGGTGTGAGAGCGCAGAGGGTTGACGCGGACAACCATGCCTTACTGGAATATCACGAGTAAAGATGACTGAAGCTAGACTCCAACGTGCTGTGTATAACACTGAAGGTATTGTGTCGATATCAGGCACCGTTTATTTAAACCACGGTTCCTCTCACGAAACGTGTAATTTGCCCCTAAAATATTTACTCGTGCCACAAATTGCATCATCCATTTACAGTAGAAGATACTACAGTATCTTCGCGATTGTTCAGTGCCTCTGCTTACAGTGAGGGATACTATAGTTTCGCTAAAAGGTTTTCTGCACCAACTTGTCTTAGAGGAAATCTATAGCTTTGCTTCATGATTATTGGCTAACAGTAAATTGGTACAAGTAATCCAAACTAACCTAAACTAGTAATCCGTGTTGCTGACGAGAATGCGCGGGGAGCTATTGAGACGTACTTGCATTTCTGCTGCTAGAATGTCTTCCAACCAGCCGGGACGCATGATGCAGTGCTAATTTAGATAATGCCGCAGACGGAAGCGAAGCGCCGGGAGAAGTGTGCTAGCGGGCGAGCGGTCAGCACCTCACACACCACGCAGATTATTCGTGAGATGAAAGTAGACTCCCGGTCTGGAGAACCACTCCACTGCGCCCGCACATACAGCACGATCCTTGGACTTTACTGACAGCACGTCTTCCAACATACCGTCACATCTAATACACAGACAAAACTGTTTTATAGTCGCTACGAAATATTTTGTAAATTTTGTCCCCAACAAAAATTTTTGTGGTGAACACCAAACATTTTGCAGTGTTCATTAAGTTGTTTGTTCATGATTACAAAATAATAAACAATCAAACAAAAAGTTTTGTGGCCATTGCAAAATATTTGGTGTTCACCACAAGATTATTTGGTAGGGTTTAAATATTTTGTAGCCACTACAAAACTGTTTCTTCTGTGTACAATAACACACACGGTCAGTGATACACCCAGGAGCTTGTCAAGTAGCGCGCTAGCCAACATTATACAGCCATTGTCTGTAGCAAGTAATCATTTCAGCATTCAGTTGAATATTTTACTAAAACTACAGAACACTTCAATAAGGGCGACTGAATCGTGAATGTAACGTTAGGTCTACTTCTCCTGAATGCAGGTCCAGCGTTTCATTACTAGTCTGCATAGAATCTATATATTTTTTGGAAAGTTTTCCCTACATAATTATTTTTCAGTAGGCATTATTATTAGAGACACGATTTTACGGCGAAAAGAGTTTTGCGGTATTTGGTTTCAATGCGTTTTCTGTACATCTGCAGCTCGGCTACATCGTCTGTGATAGGATGATGTTACTCACACTTGCCTTGGCAAATTACAGACGTACGGAGTTACAATACAATTATACTGATTGGTGCAGCCAAATGAGAAACGTGTCTGACCAAAGACACGCTGCCAATAACCATGAAGCACAGCTGCCGATGTGCACGTGAGACAATGAAACAAAGAGGGACAAAAATCTTTCCGTGACAAAATCGTGACCTAATTATTATATTTTACTCGTGATGATATGTGTGTGTCGTAGTTACAAAAACCTTTGGCTGTCTCAATACAAATATAATATGTTGTAGTTGTCACAAAATATTTGTTCACGTGTGCGGTGACTAGGCAGCCAAGCCACCAGTACAGCGTCAGTAAAACGTGGCCGTGGTCACGGCCGTGTGGTAACTCCGTGCATGCGCTGTACCCTGGAGTATCTTGGTAATATATTGTTGTAGCCCGGACGTCGATAGCGAGCCTATATCGCCTTGTGTGTGGCAATCCATAGTGTAATGTTTTCGTTCTCTTTAGTGGAACTTAACAGTCAAAATAAATTGAGGGGGGGGGGGAAGAGACTCAATCAAGAGCATGCAGGAATTCAATGACAATCAGCTATTTTTTTCTTTTACAATTTATCGTAAGGCAATTAGGTTAAACATGTAATAATTTCAATATGAATGACTATCGACCCCTACAACAATAACTATGGGAAGAATTAAACGAAATCCCGAAGAAGAGATGTATTCACTAACCACTGAATTACTTGTAAAGCTCGGAGCACGATTTCAGAACCAATGGGAAGCGGCGCCCACTCTTGGCCCGTCTAACGCATTGCCGCCTGTATGTCGTCGTCGGCAACCACGCCCCTCGTAGCTTGGCCCACTCGGCTCGGAGGACCGTCGTCTTCAGGTGGTGTCGTTTACCGGAAAACCCCTCTGCTCGGTCGGCCTCGCTTTTATAGTAGGCGGACACCTTGACGTCACTGCTGTGCCCACAGCGGCATGGCTAGCTCAGCCATCGTGGATCACACTTATGTTAGGCCCAGGGGGTAATGCATGGGTCATAACAATAGTCATATATTGTGCCGCCGCACAGATAACTTTTACAATACTAACT
Organism: Medauroidea extradentata; assembly: GCA_003012365.1. Lineage (NCBI taxonomy): Eukaryota > Metazoa > Arthropoda > Insecta > Phasmatodea > Phasmatidae > Medauroidea > Medauroidea extradentata. The sequence continues at coordinate 16,602 of PNEQ01065716.1, read as the reverse complement.
ACGAACTCTGGTATATTCAGACAACATACTCGCACATTCGTTAGTGTTACGCGCGTACAGGCAATGAAGAAATGATACGCCTATCAGTCTCGCCCTTATTACTACCATATTTGCGTAGCTCGCATAACTGCAGGCAGACCAAACTCTCATCTTACTTATGTTTAGGGAAAGGAATTTTTGGCAAAAAATATTTTTGCCCCACTTTGTTTCCGTGCCCTACGTGCGTACCTGCAGCTGAACTTCAGGGCTATTGACGAGTGTGTTTTTGTACCAATCAGTACACGGGTAACTGCGACACATCACATCTGTTATTTGCGGGTTTAACCTCCACACGCTGGGTGTTACGGCATCCAGTCACTGGCCATGAAACAGAGACGCAGGTGCGCACGTAAGGTACTGAAACAAAGTGGGGCAAAAATATTTTCGCGAAATCTCTTGTCTCTACTCGTGTTCCTGGGATGTAAGATAAACATCATACTGCCGTGTACAACGATTGCGTACAAAATACTTAATTTCTATTGCCAACATTAAACCAGACCTACAGTCAGCGAAGATTCAATTTTCCTGATATTCTATTTACAAGTTTTGTATGTGGTTTAATCTATGCAACTGGTTTGACAGGAATTAATCTACTTACGAGTATGATGTTCAAGGAGGGATACGTTCTCATAAGTAATTAATCTCTTCTATGTTTGAAAGTTCTGTTAGTTTCTGTGCATGTTCCCGAGTAAGTAGTGAATATATACAGTGATTTTAGGTGAATATAATTTCAACCAAATTGTTTCCGAGCCTATGAAAAAAGATGGAAATAGACAAAAAACAGTGGACAACACAACATAAGTTAAAACCAACGAAAAAATTCAACGTTTCGGGGATTACGATCTAGCCCCGTCTTCAGGCTGAGACACAGCTGGTCGTAACACCAAGATTCGCCTCTTTTTTTCATATTGGAATCTGGTTCTATATTTGTGTCAGTCTTTTGTGTCTGGATGTTGTGTCGATATTCGACTGAATTCTATATCTAGAATTCTTTGTTGTCTAATATAACCATTATTTAGAGAAAAACTGACAGAATTCCCCTGGGATTGCTTTTTTTTTCTATTTTTGTGTGTGTTTTATGTTTATTTCATCTGGTTCGATTTCGTACTTTGTCATTCAACAAAGGTTTTATCAGCAAAATAAGAGCGTATGTCCACGAACCAATAAATTCTAACTGTAAACTCCCATTGCAAGAAACATTTAAAAATCTCACCAATATATAAGTGTCGTTTGTATCCAGTAATTACATGTGTAGGTACAATCTGGACAACAATTTTTGACAATACTGAAACATTTGGAAGCAGTACTTTTAGCAATCTTGCTGCTTTGGAAGAAAAGTATTATTTCGTCATAGTTTGAAATGTCTTTACTCTGCGTAAGTAACCATATCTGGGATAATTTTTCTATTTTCCTACAAACATGCCTTTCTCCAAACATCCTGCAAAGGCGTGCAAGTGTCAGTCACGCGAAAGACTTAAATTTTGGGAAATTGTTGATGAGAAGAAAGAAATCTTGGTGTACGGTTACCAGTAGAAACCCGGTAGTCTCGCGGGTTCAACGACCAGCCGGCTGGACTCCATAGTCCTGTATACACTATGTCCTCAGCTACTTGCACATTGTCTGCTGCTCCAGTGAGTGGACCATTGTACATGTGATAGTGAGTGTCTTCATGAAGGTTTGCTATTGGTTCACAGTTATTAAGGGGAGTGTTAGACAATTTTATTGTATTTTCAGTACATAATATTTATTCAAATATTATATATTATATATATAATATTTATTCAAATATTATATATTATATAATTTTTGTAAACTGCAAAATAAGAGCGTATGTCCACAAACCAATAAATTCTAACGGTAAACTCTCATTGCAACAAACATTTAAAAATCTCACCACTATATAAGTGTCGTTTGTATCCAGTAATTATATGTGTAGATACAGTAATTTGGACAACAATTTTTGACAATAATGGAACATTTGGAAGCAGTACTTTTAGCAATGTTGCTGCTTTGGAAGAAAAGTATTATTTCGTCATTGTTTGAAACGTCTTTCCTCTGCGTAAGTAACCATATCTGGGATAAGTTTTCTATTTTCCTACAAACATGTCTTTCTCCAAACATCCTGCAAAGGCGTTCAAGTGCCAGTCACGCGAAAGACTTAAATTTTGGTAAATTGATGATGAGAAGACCAGCCGGCTAAACTCCAAAGTCCTGTATACACCCTGTCCTCAGCTACTTGCACATTGTCTGCTGCTCCAGTGAGTGGACCATTGTACATGTGATAGTGAGTGTCTTCATGCAGGTTTGCTATTGGTTCACAGTCATTAAGGGGAGTGTTAGACAATTTTATTGTATTTTCAGTACATAATATTTATTCAAATATTATATATGATTTTTTGTAAACTGCTTGCCATAAATAATAATAATAATAATAGAATTTTTCATTAATGTGTCATGCAGAATCATTGCAATAGAATTACAGGTTAACTTTCCAGAATTCTCTTGAAATGATTCTGCATAAAAATTAATAAAAGAGTACATTATTATTAATTTCGAGCAGTTTACCTAGAATATAACCTACGCTTTGTTGAAGAGAAAATTTTGATAATAAAATTTCAATAAATGTTACGGCTCAAAAACTGAAAATACAATAAATTTGTTCCAGTGACCCAATATCTAAAGTAATTGACGTGTAGAGGAGATGGTTATCTAGCGTCTTCTGAAATGTCTTCGCCGAACAGTTGCGGGTCTTCATGTATTCAGATTACACACATGTTAGGCAACACTGGCGGCGTGCAGAGTGCAGAGTGACGGAAGCAGAGCGGAGTCATGTGAAAGTGGACCAGCCAGGCAGCTACTGCACCCGGTCCCTGACACCCGAGGAAGGGGGGGGGGAGGCTGACTGACATTTACACCCACACAGCACAGCGCAGAGCAGTAACACTGGTCTTTACTTAAACTTCTAGCAGCTGCTAAAACTACACACACCAGGAGGCATATAGTAACTATGTCAGTCCCCTATAACATCGTTATAAACACTTTAAACTAGACTCTATGAGAAATTAACTACTTCAGTGTAATTCCCAGTCATTTTGGTCAAAAATTAGCAGCTGAACTTTGTGAAATCGTGCTAATTGTTTCCGTAAGTATATGCTACTGATTTAAATGTGATTTCCACTCACTCTCAGTGAATTTCACCTGTCTGTTACCTGATTTTAAGTAATTCTTTAGAACCATCAGTCAGAAACAGGTTGTTTACTGGTTACTTGTTTTACGACGAGAATTCGTACTCTGTAATTCTTTGTCTTTCAAAAATCTCGTGACACTCAAAGGCCCTAGGATACGAGTGAAATCACTTGAAAATGTCCGACACTATTCTGTTGCATTCTACAGCTATCTTCGTGCAAATCCAACTGATGTGTAGCTATGAAGGCAGAATTACATCAGCTGATATTTCCTAAGCTTCGTATATTAATACTCGGTGTATATTAAATTGTACTGCCGATGAAAACGGCATTGTTTCAGTACGTGTACTACGTGTGTTGATATTTCTCTTGGTCGAGACGTACACTACTACAGTACCGTTGTTCTTATTAGTCAGTACACTTACTTGTGAGAGAAGAAAATTGACGTTACAATAAATTTTAATCGAAAATCCAAAAAATTCTAAATAAATTTTAAGTAATTAGCACTTAAAAACACGGTGTGAAAACTGAGAACATGTTTGAAGGTTTTTAAAGCACAGCCTACAGTGTTGCCAAGCATATTGAAATTCTGGTAGAGAGAGATGTTAGAGAATGCGATATAAGGACAGTCACGAGTGACTGCCTTGTCTTTCGAGAGCCACGGCGATACAGCCAGAGATACGGATCTCTACAACACTTAATGTTACACAATAGACTCCCAGAACTGCAGCTGATGCAAGGAACGTGGCTTATTTCAGAGTGGCAATTTGTGCTCCCGCTTCCAATTTACACGAGGCAGAGTGCATGTTTAACTGCATTACCGCGATACGAGACAACGCCGATATCAACGTTGCGGTGCACACATACTTCATCAGCCTCCTGACTGTGCCACGAGGTTCGCTGTGGGTGTACAGGATTTGAAGGGGGGGGGGGGTGTTTAGTATGTGAATTATTTCCTACATTGTGACTGAGTATTAACCTGTCTATTACCTTGGACACATTTAATATCATCTCGGCCGCAGGACTTGGCCCATATTATAATTGATCCAGTTATAACCGAAGACGTTATAAAATAACTATAGACTGTTACGATGACCTTTTGTTACATGACCAAATTGAACGCTGACATATCGCACGCGAAGATATAGATTGTATACTTTAGCTGGGGTGGAGGTATAGATTTTTTCAACTAAACATTGGTAGCCCTATAGGACATCGCATGTTACGGACTGCAATATGGCGCCGTTCAAGTTGGTAAAATATAGAGATAAGCCGCGAGCATTGGTCTTGCGTCCCTTGGTTATAACATACTAAACCTTTCGACGGAATATAACGTCATTTCTAGCGAATGTTTATGAGTAACTAAAAGGCCTAAAGTAAAACCATAATAACCGACACGAGGAAACTGACAATAACGTGCAAGTCTGTACTAGCAGTTGTCAACAAATACGTTGCATACAAATTAAGGAAAACAATCGAGATACAGCTAGAGACAAACAAAAATACAGACGAACAAGGTCGACAACGACAAGGACAATATTAACGAACATAGGAACTAGAATAGAATATTTCCACACATCACATAATGTTATACCAAATACTTTTGATCTTGTAGACATTACCGCAGATTAAGTTTTCCTGCAGAAAATATTATGTTTTACTTATTTATAGACTTACCATTAATGGAAACTAGTTCGCACTAATAAGGTTATCCACCGCGAGTCAAATCATTCAAGCGGTATTATATCACATTTATTACATCGCTTACGAAAACGATTACGATTGAAAATAATTAAAACATGCAACATTATCCTTAATCTAACCAATTCTATGAAAACTGTTGAACTATTTGTACACTTATTATTATAGTTGCCACACGTATCCGTGTCTTCTGTCACTGGCTTTGCGGATTACAAGCCCTAAATCTCACAATTCATGTTTGGTTTGCACACAATTTTACTGGAAACGCTATGCAAGTTAAGTCATTCCATGTATGTTAACGGCGAAAATACGCACACAATTCCTAGCTGACGGAATATACTGCATGCTATTCCACGTCTAAGAGTCCATTATACGTATATCACGCTCTACACAGTTGGACTTGAAACAAATCGATAAATCAAAACGTCGATATAATTCCTCTCCTGGTGCATAGACGGTGTTGTAGCGTGTCTCGCGTATTATTTTTTTTTACGCAAAACCGCCTTACTTATTCATATTACTACTATCTGTGAAAAGATCACTCACATGAAACTACGATTCTATACCTTTACAAATTCAGCACGCTTGTCAGAAACTTGATTTTCGGACCTCACTAAATGATTAAAAACAGTTATTTTATTTATTTTTTTTTCAGATTGGTATAACCCCGAAAATGCCCCGTGAATTCATGAAGTGCAACACGAGATGCATACGTTGGCCTTTACTTCGTATTATTAACAAAACACGTTTTAGGGTCACCGCTTGAAGTCCCATAGGAAAAAAGGAAATCTTGCACGCCAGTTTGGCTCGCTGTGAATAGAGGCGATACGCTTCCCGTCGAGAGTGGCACTCTGGCTCTTATCGCTCCGTTGTTCCCACGTGTCAAATGCGGATATTTGAAACCGTTACACGCTCCACTGAAGGGTGTTCACGTGGCAAAAATGAATAATTTTATATTTGTACGACACAGTGTCAGTTTTATAGACGTTACTTGTGACTAGGTCTCATTTTACACTCGCGACACTTTTTTAGCTCTCATAGTCTTCTCATAGTGGCACGTCAAAGTCAAGATTTTCAAGTTACGGTAACATGCAAATAACAAAAACCAACTGACTTATTCGAATGAAACAATTTTCACTGACATGAGGTATTATGGGTCATATGCTAAAAAATTTAAAAATACAAAACAAAGCTCCTTGGTACTTTTTTCTTTCAAAATTGCCATAAATTAAGAAAATCGTTATTTTCAGAATTTTTTAAAAATACAAAGTAATTTCATTGTGTAATTTTAACTACCCTAATACATTTTTATTTTTATAAAATTTTACTCTTAAACCAGCAAACTTTGAAGTAACTGTATGAAAGCATAGCGGCAATACGACTAATTGATTTCATGATTTCTGGAATACAGGCATATCAAGAATGATTAGTATAAGAAATACATATACAATGAAGGTTTGGATTAATTTTTGTGGAAACACTGTACTAAAGAATATTTTACAAAACATACAATGTGAAATACGCTTTAAAAAAACTTAGAATACGTCCTGTACGTGACCCAACATTAATAAAAGTAACCGGAACAGCACGATGTTTCCTTAGCAATACACAAGCATATAAAGACATTCTATTATTGTTTACCAACAACAGAACTCTAACAAGCCACTGCTACCTACAGCTAAAGGGAACATACTTTCAATAATCGCACATGCAAATACAATATTGCAAACATTATTATCAAACGAGAATAATTATCTGAGAAAGACTTAACGGTGCTTGTAACAGCACCAGTTTGATGGTATGTAGCATGCATCAGACATAGCGTGTATTGTTACAATGCGGACAAACACTAGTCTTGTTTAATTATGTCCAGTAGACTTTGTGGCTTCTGGAAACGTACCAAAACTTCTACCATTTTTATGTATTTCGGATCTGTATAAGATGCTTGGTGTGTAATGTATGATGTCTATGACATAATGATGGCTACATCTCTTTTTTGCAATTTTGTGGACGTAGCGTGTTTTCTAACTGGACGATTCAATTACATTGGACTTTGCTACAGTGACAGGCTCGGTAAAATGACAGTATCGCCGCAGTAAAAAAAAAACGTTACGGCAGGAAAATTGTACGCATTTACGAATTTGGACGTAGAGGCGATATCATAATACATGTGTCAACTAGCGTCACTCGTAGAGTCTTATTGATTTTCGCCTCACACACACAAACACGCCCTTCAAAGGCTGTCTCCTTAAGGACCACTCTTCATTTAAAGACAAGGAAGTTAATCCATGCTTGAACACAATCAGGGAAATATTTTCAACTTTACTGAATATAGAAACTAAAGTAAAATAATAACAAAGTTATATTACTGCAAGTGAAAAAAAAAACGTATTGCAAGTTGTTTGGCTTGCAGTAAAGATATATTTACTGCGTTTCAATATTGTTTTGAAAACGAATCGAATGTTGAATCCCGACTGAGAACGATACCCGTCTACCTGCAAACTTTCGATCCGATTGAAATCAATTTCAATTCGCTGGCCAAATTTGTCTGTGAAAATGTTTGTACAACCGAAATTTACGTTGGCTAACATGAAATAAATATGTAAACACAGCCATATGTTTATTTTTCTTTTAGTTACACACGTAATTAAATTGCTAAAGTAGAAAAGACGAAGTGGATACAAGAATATTATTGTTACTCATGATCGTATTATAATTTTTATTCATTCTATTTCATTTGCACCTGTTAACAGAAAATATGAAGGCTGAAACAATTGCCGAATGTGTGCTTGTTTACTTTCGATTCGTTTTCAGTACGATCCGCGTTTCCATGACATTTTACGCCCGGATAAATCCGATACGATCCTAATTTTTGGTGTAAGGACCTTGATACTCAACTCGATTTGAATCCTGTCTCCATGAGCGCTTTCGAAACGTTAAGTGTTTTGAAATCATTTGAAAACGACATGGAAACGTAGTAATTGTTTTACAGTAAAGCAAAGTTTGAAAATGATCACTTTAGTGCTATACATTTCAATGAAAAGTTTTCTTTGAAGACAATATTACATCTTGAAAACACTACAACTAATATCGCCAAAATTTTTACAGCTGAGCTGTTTAATGACAACACAATTATTTGTTACAATTACTATACGCGCCAAGGTAATTTTTTCTTTGCAACAATAGTTGTCTGCAGTGGTTCATTTTTTGTTGCAAAATTTTTAAACTTTTACTTTAACAGCGAAAAACTATTACACTAACACTCGCATGAATATCGGGCACCAGGCAACCTTTCTCTGTAACACTCATATAAATTAACAGCATTAAAATATACGAGTTCCCGTTGTTAGTGAAGTTATTTTTAAAACGTCCGACGATTTAACTGCCACTAATAAAAATCTGACATTATTTTGCTATGAAAATAACGACAGCACGAAGGAAGTTGACAAAAGTTGCTAGTTGAGGTGAGGGTATAAAATAACAACAGAGAAATACTAAATGTTCTTGTACTGCGTGAAGCTGACTCAGACGCAGTCAGTGGTTGTGGAGACGACAACGTATTCAATCAGTGATAAAGAAAACCTCAACACGTCCCACTTATGTAGCATGTTGCACAAAAACGTGTTACGTCGCACTGCAGCTTAATTCAAAAATCTCCAATAAGTTCTGACTTGTTTGAAGGCGTTTCTTATTTTATTGAAGTGCAAATAAAATTACACACTAACAAGAAAATGCAAGAGCGATTATCATTATGATATATTGTACCTTTTGGTTCATTAAAGTACCGAGTTTTTTCCTCATTAACAAAATTACAGAATTACTTTCCTTTAATGTAAGCTACCAGCACGAATTTTTTTAATCCTACTCTATGTATACATATTTCTGTATTTGCATACATATGTATATAGAGCTTATATATACTACACGCTCTACAGATAACGTAGTGAGCTTTGAAAAAGTTGTGCAATGAAAGTGTACGACTTGATGTATGTAGTTTCTTCACTCCATTGCAATGCAGATGTATGTTAATAAAACTACAGAGAGTAGGAAAACAAAGAAAGCAGAGTATGCTTAGTCAACATAATACATACACATCATTAAGTTCTATAAATAGAATAAGGTAAAATCAAACAGACAACTAAATACGAAAAATAAAAAATTAAAAAAATAAGAAAGAAAGAAATCAGACACCACAAAGTCAGACAACATAGGTTTGAGTCCTGCTTTTGTAAAAGACTAACAGATAAAATATATCTAGCATAAAAAAGAAAACGACAAAACGATAAGACTAAACTCGTGTTCTCGGGTCCTGTTTGTCTCTGACAGAAGACTGGAACAGATTTCAAATTTCGACGCTTAGTTTTTTTGTATGGAAAACTAAAATTTTTTTGTTTCGTCTCATTGTTTGTAGTATTTTGATTAATTTTGTGGTTTAATCATAAACAAGTTTAACAATAATCTTGGAGCAATTCCCTATCTAAATAAACTGTAAATAATCTTCCATTTGATGGCCAGACTAAACCGAAGCCTTTCTAACGCCAAATTGATGTTATACATTCAAAAAATTTGATTCGGTAAGAAAATACTTTCACTTGAAACTGAATGTGATCGGTGTGAAATGACCTTGAGAAGCTGTTAGTCCAACCTCCTGAACGCAGGACGTACAAAAGGACTCACCTAGTCTCGAAACCACACTTCACCAATGCACGATCCACATACCTGCGAACAGAAACATATCACTGTACTCTTACAAGTCACGACTCATAAATCAGCAGTGTTCGTTACATACATACATACATACATACATACATACATACATACATACATACACATACACACACACACACACACACCTACACACACACACACATACACACACACATATATATATATATATATATATATATATATATATATATATATATATATATATATATATATATATATATAGACTGGACATTTTCGCGGTAATATTTCTGCACAACTTTGTTTCAAAGCTTTACGTTCACATCTGCAGCGACATTGGTATCATGTGCGTTGTACAGAGACGTCACTTACTAGACTGAACCAATCAGAACCAGGTTATTGTGACATTACACGTCTGTGATTGGCAGGTAGAAGCCCTAGAAGTTGCTCTCTAAATCTGAATTAATGAATATTCACTGATTCACGCCGATGGCTGGAGCAGTTTCAACAAATTGAATCAGTGAGAATCCACTGTGAAATCATCGACTGTTCACAGATTCCGATAAAGAGTGCCAACATTCCACAAGTTAATTTGTGAATATCCACAGATTTTACAGTAACTTTTAAATTATTCAATAAGTAAAAACTGCTCTCCGAAAACAACTGGAAAACAGTGGATACTCACTGATTCACTTGTGAGATGTCACTCTTAAAGGAAACCAGTAAATATTCACTAATTAAGCAGTGACTATTTTCACTGATTCAAATTGTTGAAAATGCTTCATCCATCAGTGTGAATCAGTGAATATTCACTAATTCAAATTTAGAGTGTGAGTTAAGAATATCCAATCACTGACCAGGAAGCAGTGCTGCAGCTGCGTACGTTAAGGTATTGAAATAACATGGTGTGACAATCTCGTCGCGAAAACGTCCAGACTCTAAATATGCACAACCAACTGAAATACCAGACAATAATCATGTTATCGCTTCAAGATGGTAGACAAGAGGTCGCACAAGTGACATGAACTTACAATATACTATCGCATGGACGTTGCTACGAAGTTAAGTACTATAGGTAACATACTTGTACCGAAAAGTGGATTACTTACAGACATGATCAATAATTACCTAATTATCTAAATGCAAAATTGAACACATAGTTTACGCAATGACAAGTCAAACTGTTACTGTTTTTGTGCTGTACAAATGGAATAAGCAAATAAATTTACGTACACTTTATCAGTGGCTAATAAATGGTAATGCCGTAAGGTAAGGTATATGGAAAGGTACCATGTCGAGCGGTCGACTGGAATACTATATCGCCAATAATATCTGAACTACCAATAACAATTTGATGCAATTTTTCTGTTGAGTAGATATTTTATCAACGGACGTTTGTTTATATAGCACTGTGTAGTAATGTGATTTACTTTCGAGTAAAAAATTAAAAACGGTTATTAGAAAAATAAATGTGATTTACTTTCGAGTAAAAAATTAAAACCGGTTATTATAAAAATAAGGGCTTGAAACCACAAAACGTACAAAAATGGAAAACTGTAATTTTTAATACGATAATATCTACGCCTCTATAATAAACGAACTCGCGTTTTCATTTGAAAATAATTTCAACGTACGTAAACATATCCCACAGAGTTTCGGACGGTTAAAGTATTTTCAAATCAAACCGCGATTATTTTCGAAATTCCGTTACTATAAATGCCTATGCATTAGCATATTGAAATCAAACGTCCGCTGATAAAATGTTTACTCGGCAAAGAAATCTCATCGAATTTCGATGAGTAGTTCAGATTTATTTGACTATTGAGTATTCCAGCCGTCCGCTTGACACCGTGCCTTTCCATACCCCGCAACTAACGTGATGATTTTGAGGCAAAATGCGAAGAATGAGAAATGTACTTTTTTACCTTTAAACAATAACTATACAAACATTTTCTCGTGAATTTTTTAGAAGTCTGTGAGTAGTTCTTGACATCTTAGTTCTGCGTGAACCTACGTTTTTTTCTTTACGCGAGTAAGTTTTCATTATTTGTAAATCACAAAAACAACACAATATTGTAATTTTGTCTTTACGCCAAAACCATTTGACGGGGAAAATATGTACCGAAAAAGTAACCAGAATTAATGTCTTTAATTATAACAATATCTGGTAGGTACATGTACATAATATTTACATTAATTAGGCTTATAGCCCACCGCCTTTAATGAAGTACTGAATCATCCCACAAAAAGTAAGAGAAATACGTATAAATTACAAATAGCAACCCACGAAACACTGAACTTAGCTGGAGGTCACGAAAGACAAAGGCCAGCCCGTCTTTCTTAGTTTTCAAGCCCAATTGGGCACTGGAGCCTAATTTGAACGATACATAAATTTATGGTGAAATTATTTTAATTAGGGAATTATGACTAAATTTAGACCCGATGTGGCGTATGACGTATTTGAATATAGTTGAGAAAAAATATATCTGCATACACAGCACACTATTTCTTATATAAAGCAAAACCTCTTAAATAAAAACCTTTAAGGACCTAAGCTCTTGCAATATATAATAGTGAGCTTTGTATTAACCGCTGAAGACATCACGAGTACATACGTTTGAAGTATAATTGCGGCTTAAATTTAATTGTGGTATGATCTTTATGACTACAAAGCATGGCGAAAAAATTCAGTTTGTATTCAGTGGTTAAATATACCGGCTTCTTCCAAATACCAGTATTATTCAGTTGACTGTAGCTATTCAGTATTACCAACATAAATACATCTTAGCAAATCAGTTTAGTGAGCTTAAAGTAATAAATAACAGTTAAGACAAGAGGTTAGCCGATGTAACTCTCTTAAATTGATTACGAAAATAAAATAAAATAAAAAAGTATTTGCACCCTCAACACGACATATTCTTATCAATAATGCATTGTGATACAATGTTTTACAAATGCAGAATTTTTAAAAGCATAAATATTGCAATTTCATTCCTCACCTCATACTCCAAGGGGCCAGGAAGCCATTCTGTATTAATGAGGTTCGTATAAACAAGTTTGTATGAACAAGATGTCCCGGGAGAACAGGACAATATTCTGAACGGTGACAATACTGGTCATTGTGGACAAAAAAACTCACATGAACACAGACTCTATACTGTACATTTATCGGAACACGCCAGTTTGAATGTAAACATTGGTAAACATTTATAGGTCGATGTAATATAGTCTGGTTCAGGACGTCGAAACTGCAACAGTTTATGAATAACGCAAACTTCTGTTTGAATCCAGGGAATTTCAACGTTAAGTACGATTGATAAGTGTATACGTGGTTGTTGCTGGCACAGTTTTAATGATAACTGATAGTTATGTGGAAAGTGGATTTTCAAGACGCTATACTTAAAACTGAACCGTTTGCATGGGCATACGACTTGGCAGAGAATGTTGCAGAGTTGCAGGAAATTTCTGTCGTCAACGAACTTCTATATAAAATTACTGTCGTATACAGGAGGAAAAAAAAAAGGGGGGGGTGCGTGGAAAAAGGAATGTTCGGCGAAGTAAGCCTGCTACTTCAGTCAACAGAGTATTGAAATAAAAAATATATGGATACCGTTGATTAAGAAAGAAACAACTTTACAGCACAAAACAAAAACACACAATCAACCCACCACAACCAATCAGTCAATCCACGCTGCGCGACCAATTAGGAGACAGCTCGTCCCCCATTGGCTGAGCAGGATAAGTGGGTTTACCCTATATAAACCCATGGTCTTCTGATCGTGTCCGATATCTACAGTGTTTTTGTTTTGTCTCATTGTTGTGTCGCATGTTAACTTCTTTTTTTTTTTTATATTTTCGGTACTAATTATTTTTATTTACTATCTGTTTGTTCCTTGTTTTATTTTATGATTCCATTTTTTTTTTATTTTATGTAGTGTATATATCCTGTTGACTAAATCATACTCTGCTTATTTGTTTGTATGTATGTTTTTCTTTTATATTTAGTTTTCTTTGACAGTCATATATTTCGCAATGGAGTATGCCGAAGCAACTAAATCCAGTCCTTCTACTTAAGTCTGTTTATTCTTTGTTGTGCCGCCTGTGTCCACATCCACTCTAGTCTCTCGTGTCACATTGTTGTCCTCGTGTTAATTTTGCGGCCAGTTTTCACACACCTTATTTTCCTATTTTATTATTATTCATTGGCTACTACGCGTTTCCTGCAACTCGGCAACATTCGCTCGTGATTGCGTAGGTACATAAAACGGTTCAGCTTATAATAATAACCCACAGCAGGAATGCTTCAAAATCACGTAAGAGATGTACACTTGGCGAGACTTACATAGATATGCTGATTGTGTTCGGCTACTGCTGATACAGCTGTATTGCTGCTATACAAGAATACTGTACACGTTTTCTACTAGACGGAGATTTCCTGATAGAAAAGCGCCCCCCCCCCCCAATAGTATTCTATAATATTATCCATATTGAAATGTTTGTGTTTAAGTTTCTCGCAGATGCTCTATTTGATTTTTTTTGCATCACTTGGTTGTACATGAACGATAGTGCTGAAAATATTATATTTAGTTTAATTATTTACAAAGTTGTCTGTTCAATACACAGTGTGTGTAGCGCATTCTTGTAATGATTTTGGTTGAAAAGAATTGTGAGGAAACACTTTGAAAACAGTGAATGATGTAGTTAACAGTGAATAAAATCAAACATGTAAGAGTATATATTACTTTACTGTAGATAGTGGTTATGTATTAGAAACCGTAACATTCAATATGGCTGTGTTCCTACTCGTGACTAACTATTAATTAATGAGCAATTATTACTTATCAATAAGTATCTCTGGATTGCAAAGCTTACGAGTAAATTACATTTAGCAAAGTTGATTACACAGTGAAAACTAAATACTAGATCGTTTTACTATAACCTAACAAAGTTAGTTACGAGATCATGTCGTTTCGCCAAGTTAAACACTACCTTATTATTATTATTTATTTTTCACTCGCAAAAATATTCGAGATGAAGATCGGGTTTACGTTAAAATATCTGCTGATTAAGTACGTGCATTTTTCCGTTCAAAATTACTTTAAAACTAAATCAAGTTAACCTAGAACCAGCTACTTTTATATTTTCGTGAAACAAAAACTTTGGTAGCTGTGCAAGAGATGCCAGACTTAATTTACGCCGATTCTCCCGGGCGGAGGGAGCATTATAACCTTGTCGGGCGGGGCGAGACATCGCTAATAAATTTCGAGTCCACGACGAGGGTTTGGATTGGTCTAGCCGTGGTAGGGGGAGGGTCGGTGGTCGACAAGAAGGGAGTGGGGAGGGGGTGATAAGGGAAGGGTTCAAGCACAAACTTATTTAAATTTCCTGGCGTGTTGCCCTGACGCCTTCGTCCCCTGACGAGAAAAACACGCCGCCCCCGAGCGTAAAAAAGACAGCCCCCACCCTTTTGCACCCCTTCTTTGCAACAAAAGCCATACGGCGACGACGTAAAATAAATAAACACGTGGGTAATCTCAATTTTCGTGGCTGCAAGAAGAGAGCAGGCCGCAGGAACACAAGAATGTTAAATTGCAATAGAAGTAAATGTGTTAGGGCAGGCTACGTGCGACAAACTTCGGCTACAGACGTTCTCTTGAAAGCTTTGCCGAACAGTTAGGAGTAAAAATCTGCCCCTGCAATGAAAGAAAAGTATTGTAACTACAACTTCTGTTAATATAATTACAACATTCCAGTTTTTTGTCGGTAGCAAATGTACTGTTTCTATAACAATGAAATTTGCTCTTTTGACTCGACGAAATTTATTTTACAATAATCCACTGCGATGCAGATGTCTTTCAAGGTACACAAAAGAGAATAGGAAAAAGTAAACAGGGTATGCTTAAGTCGACAGGGTACATAAACAAAATAATATTCCATTAATGGAATCTTGTCAAACAACACGGACGGCCAAAAGAGGAATACATAATAATAAGAAAAAATACCAGACATCACCACGGCAGTCAACACGTGCTTTATGGTTGCTTTGACAAAAGGACAACCATATAAAATATATGAAACACAAAAATACGACACAACGATGAAACGAAACAAAACACAGTAGTTATCTAGACACGAACATCGGACAAAAATACAAAAAATAAAATATATTAACAACGGGTATTTATCGATAAATCTACCTATCTTGCTCAGCCAATGGCAGACGAACTGTCTCCTGATTGGTCGCGCAGTTGAGAGTAACTCGGATAGGTTGTGGTGGGTCGAGTGACTGCTGTTGCTTGGTGCTGCGAAGATGTTTCTCTCTTTAATCACTGGGATCCACATTTTTTTTATTCAATGCTCTGCTGAATGAGAATATTATTATTGCTAGTAATAAATGTATACTCTTTCATTTCACTGTGTGAAAGGTGTTCAAGTCAGTCATGTCAGCTATCCAGGTCGTATAAACACACCACGAAACCTGTGTGACATGTGGGCGAGAACCAGGGGCGGCTTAAAATACAGCTATATCCACACCCTAATACAAAAAAAAGGGGGGCGTCCAGGTGCTCTCCCCCGGAAAAAATTTTGTATTTTAAGGTGCAAAAACGTGCTATTAAGGGCGCGGTAGACTACCTGTCGGGAAATTATTTAAGTTTTTGACGAGCAATTGTGTTGTTGTTAATTAAAGTAGACGGGTTTTATATTTTTCTACACATAATATGACTGTCATACCACATTTAGACACATACATAAAATAGCACAGTTATTAAATAAGCCCAAAAAAAAATTTTTAAGTTAGCATTTGTAAGTATTTGCAGAGGCACGGCGTTTTAACGACCACGCACGTAAAAATAAAGTGACGTAGTTGATCTTACTCTTAAATGAAACTGTGTAAGTAGTACTTTTGAATGGTGCCTAGGAAAACTTTCTGTTTGTAAAATAAATATTTTTAATTATTATTTACATTTGTAGATGAGCATTTTTTATCACA
>PNEQ01065712.1:33358-51939 GCA_003012365.1 Medauroidea extradentata | reverse complement strand
GTAGTTCCGTGTATTTTCATATTTAAATACAACGATACTGAAATAAAATGAACTGAATTCGACATGGCTATATTTTATATAATTAATAAAAGTTTTTTGTCAAACTATATAGGTTCCTACCGACTGAACAATTTATCTTAAACGCGCAAGCATTAAGTGACGTGACCAGAGAGGTAAGTCGTTTCCCGTCGTTAAGACGTTACGCGCGGAAAGATACAAATTGGCTGCAAAGAGAAATTTTGCAGGTTTCTTTTAGTTCTCTCTTTATTCCGAACCGCCTACATCAGTGGAGTATCGTGGTCGTGTTCCAAAGCATGCGGTAATAAGCAATGGCTATACTCAACACTGAGTTGTCTGTGGGACCACGTGTTCTCCAATAATATACCTCGCTCTACACAACACGTGCTTATTGGCTATGACCGGCAGGCACAGTGAATACACACGTGCCCAAAATGAATAGTCGGAGAGCTTATATTGCATGCCTTGGAACACGACCACAATATGCCACTGATGTGTGTGTACGTATGTATATATAACTTATATTGGACAACTAAGACTGGCATGTTTTATTGCGAGCAATGAATATAAGCTTGCAATGGCGTTTTACGTTTCAGAGATGCTGATCAATCAGGACAAACGTATGCTACAAGTCAATGTAATGTCCTACGCCTTGTTTGATTGGCAGATGACTGTGTGACACGGTGTATATGTTTACAGACGAATCACAGACGTAGAGTCGTCGCGTACCAGAATTAGCACTGTTCTAGTAACCTGTAACGAAATAAAAGCGTCAGAAATGGTTAAATTGCACTGAAGCTTATCAAACATCAACATTCCCCTAATTTCTCTATTTATACACCATTTACAAAAACCATTCAAAGGTCATGGAAGTGACGTTGCCAAACGCATTTTTAGACTTAAACGTACCTGTTACACAAAATATTATTCTTTTGTTATATATGCTTAAGCTAAAATACATACATATTTTCCCGTCCAATAGTTTTCTTCTTATTTACTTTCAATAAAAGTAGAACGTTCACTGTCTTCGTATTTATGTTCCTAACAAATGATCTACAGGAGTATGTGGATCTTATTTTCATGGTCTTTTAAACCAAGTAATTTTATAAAGCAGGAAATGTAAGTTACGCGGATGTAAAATGAAGGTTTACTCTGATCTCTACCAACTTCTTATTTACTCTCATGTACTGACGAGCTTAATAACAAATACTGTGGGAGCATCTTACTGTCTTCAGCAAAATACTTTCGCTTGGTTGGGGATTGCACAGGGAAGGGGAAGTGGGCGGGACCATTTCCTTACTAACTCGGCATCACAATGAATAACACAGAGCGAAATAAAGACCGTCCCTCCTTTTTCTTATCTCCATCCTCTTTCCTTCTGCCATTTTCACCGCGGCTTATTTATTTGTAAATCGTACGGCTTTACCCGTTTCTCAGAGAGCTGTTTTACATTGTTTCGAATCGAGAAACATTATTCTGTTTTGCCTGCAGCCGCACGTTTGGAAGGAGCGAAAGGAATAAGATGATTCCAGAAGGCTGGTTTTAACTGTATCCAGTGCTGACAACACGACGGTACGATCCCATCAAATTCAGTAATTCTGATTCCACTGCTTTAGATCACTGTTTAACTTATTATCTTCTCGTTGACTTTAAATTTCGTTCGAAGTTGACTGAAACATTTCTGTACATGAAGACTGGGATTCTTATGAAACAGATGTTATCTTAAGAAACATTGTCACAGCTGTGATTGGGGACGTACTAAAACGCTCAATAGTAGACACTCCGTCAAACAAACTGCAACAGTGAGAGATAAACAAAATGTGGAACAGTCAATTAAAAGATAATAATTTAAAATTAATTTGCCAAATTTAATAAAAAACTCACAAATATAGGAAAGTATTCGAAAGAAACATGTTGAAATCTATTAGGACAACTTTATAAATTCAGAAATTGCCACACAATAATTTTGAATTTTTCCTCAAATGCGTAACACGACTTTGCCTTCTTTTCCGGTCGTCACTTCTGACGCAAAGCAAGCGGGGAAGGGGGTGTAATTTATCAAATAAATTTAACTATTACTTACCAACCTTCTTCCATGGTACCTACGTTCTTCCAGACACTTCTCAAAAAAAGCCGCAACTTATAGGGTTCAGTTTATCCCCGAACTAGATAGCAAGTTTGGGAGTTTTGGCCGGTGGTCGTGTCAACAGCTGGCAAACCGTTATTGCTCTAAATATGTAATTTTGGATGTGTGAGCTCCCTTCAACACACACGTGGCTAGCGTGGAATTGGGTAAATCCGGTTCTGTGAACCCAATTCTCTATCCTAACCATTGTGGCCATCCAAGGACGAAAATCAACGCGTTCGTGTTCCGAACTTCTTCGAATTTCTTCAAGTAAGTGTAGGTAGCAAATTTCAGCAACAAACTTGCGATACAGTTAGCAGATTTTCGCAGACTTAGGTGTTGACGGGAAAGGCACAACAATTTTGATGCTTTCATAATCATCGTCACGTAAAACACACGCGTTCAGTGTTAATTTATTTGAAACTGTTATTCGAGATGTAAGCACTTGTTTAATGATACACTATTCGAGCTCTCTTCATTTATTAAAACCAACAAATTTCAGAATTTTGTAACTTTTTTTCAGGAAACATGTTAATTAATTCGTATTTCCAATATGAAATTTAACAAATTTCTAAGGTGTAGTCTCGAGACAGGAACTTAAACTTTTGTATCTGAGCAGTCTCGATCCCAAGTTGTGTTCCGTAATAAAAGCCAGTAAATTTGGCACTGCTGTATTTTATTTCGCAGCGCATGTGTCTTTGAAACCAGCGGTATGCGTGACGTCATCGTCCGCTTCGGATGTTTCCCGCGTCAGACCTATCTCCGGACAATGTGTGCGGGGAGTTAAAAGTTGCTGGCTTCAATTCGACGGATGAATAAATTATTGTGAAACTGATTAAGTTTGTCGAGTGTTGCTGGGTCCGCTGCTAATTGCGGCGCATTGTGGGCCCGCAGGGTTGGAAAGGGGGAGGGGTTGTGCGGGGGTGGCATAGGCGGGGGGGGGGGGTAGGGTGTAGTGAGTACTGGGATCATGTTGTGTCAATACGGGGGATGAACCACTTTGCCACATCCCTTTCTGTGTCACGGCAGGCTGCCTGCCAGAGGGTTAGTCACGCATAGTCGGGGACACGTCATAGTTGTCCAGATTGCGCGAGTACACTCACAGCCTCTAAAAATGGAGTTGCTGGCGGACATCTGTCCTGGTATTTTTTCAAGTCTCACCGTGCTGAAATACGTAGCCGTTAATTTTGTAACGAATCTAGTTTCAAAATTTCTGTAAAATTTCCAGGTAGAAAAGGTTTACATTCCTATGCTTAATTTATAATATCCAAGTTTTGAAAACGTAGAAACTCTTGTTGATAATGTTTGCAGAAATTCTTAAAACTGTCCGTTCGAAAATATACATTATTGTAAGAGTACATTCATTATTAAGTGTTCAGAGATGCATCTTTGTAAAATTTTAACATCATATAGTGTTAGTTTAAATGTACATTAGCCACCACCACACAAGGAAAAACATAAGCTCGACAAATTAAAATAAACAAAAAAATTTCGTCCACTTCATAAGCTACAAACGAGTAGTGCAAACATAAGGAATTGAACAACGATGAAACAGAATTTTATATCTAATAAAAAGTTTTGCGTTATATAGGAGCCTGCAATATTTTCCTTTTTAATTTTTTCGGGTGGAACACTGCAAAGCAATACACAATAACAGTTGACCTAAGTTAAATCGTTTCAAGTCATCACAGAACACTGTTACTAAATTCAAAATTAAATAATACATCTGTAATGCGTAGAAAAGTGTTATACAAAGTGAGATTTGCCCGTAACGATTAGTTACAACAATTCTTGAATTGATTAAACTGTACACTAGATTTCACTTTCCTGTACGATACAATATGGAGACTTATTTATCTGCAATTGGTTGAAGGCCAAATGGGGAGCCAGTTTCACAGTAAACCATGTAGGACGGAACGCTTAGGAATGTTTGTTTCAGTTTTTCGTAAACTCGAAGATTTCAGTAGCGTATCTGAAGAAATATACCTGATTCAAGTCGTAGCAGATATGTACAATAGTTTGAATTCGACATAGTTCTGAAATATTTTCGGTTCCAAATCATCCGATTTAATATTTTTTTTTGTGCTTACACGTTTAACTAGTGTCAGTTACAGCAAACAACATCTAGGCAAGCATGACAAAAGTACATATGTCTCTTTCTGAGGACTCGTTTTATGTGTCATGGCAATTAAAGTTTCAAGTTAGGCCAAAATATTACCATGAAATGTTAAGACTACAAAAACTTTAATCTTCTCTCAATATTAAGACGCGATAGAAACTTAAAAAATAAATTTTAGTGTGTGTGTTAATTTTCTTACATCACTTAGTCATGGACAGAAAACCTGCATTAATTTGATCTGCCAACCATTCTACGGTAAATGTGTAAACACAAATGACGCTCTAAAAAAAATTAACGTCCCTGGAGTATTTATGAAGTCAGAAGAAATAACTCACAACTTCTTCTTTATTACCAGGTGTGATGCTGTAATGATATTGTTAAATTTCTCAGTGATCCATTCTCTGGAGACTACTCAGTATAATCGTCGAATGTATTCCAGTTACACCTTGCCGTTTCTACTGCTGCAGATGCTTGACCACAATCCAAATATTTAAAAAATGCTTCGGAACTATTCGCTGTGGCACATTTCTTTGATGACAGGAACGAACGGATATGTGGACCCATAATTTACAGAAAATTTACATACCATATGAGTAAAAAAACTGTTCGTTGTGACATCTGTCGACGTGAGGAACAGAGAAGTATGGCTTGGCTTCTGTATTAAGATTTTTTTTTTGCTGTTAGTCTTTCTTTCTCTTTTTTTCTATCTTCGGAAGCTGTGCATCTATAAGCATTAAAATTGTTAGAATCCCTTTTTAACCATTGTTAATTTCTTTAAAAATTAGTTATCAGCTAAAATAACGTGTATCAATAAACTTTTAAAATTAAGTCAAACAACTAACTTTCAGTGTTTAGACTTAACCGTGTTGGTCATGATTTCAATTATTAATGGCTATTCATGCTGTTAAAAATATAATTTTTATAGATCGCCTAAAAACTACCTATTTGCATCAACAAATTTTAAGAACTCTATATAAAATTTAATTACGTACTTAAAATAGCTGAAGAAAATGACAATTGAAAGCAAATATTGCAACTTATGCGAACAATGGTTTTGAATGATAATATGCGAAACGAGATCATATTAGTAGTAAACTTGAAATTTTGTAACTGAAATTAAAGTATAAATTAATATATTTTTTTCTAAAATTTTAGGCGAGAATTTTTTTAATGTTCTCCGTTTACTAAACTGAAGATGAATAAATTTTTGCTTGTAGATCAAACCGTTATTATTCTATGACGTCTAAAATGTTAACTCTTTTGTTCTTTATCGCTCATAACATTGTTTTAAAATATACTATACGAAATTACGACCGTAGGAGCAATGCAAAATCGAAACGTTGTCATGTGCACTCATAGCGCCTGTAGGATATGCAACCGTGTGGTCACTGGAGCCGGTCGGGTCGGAGTAATCCTGGCGTGGGACGGCGCACTTGTGTGGAGTTGCGGTCCTGTATGGTGCTGCACCCCGTACTAAACCCCGTCGCGAGTGGCCTGTTCAAAAATCATTCACTCGCCACTCTAAGCCACATTCCAAACATTGTCAGAGCCCTATCTCAACACGAGGACTTCGAGATAAAGCAAAGTACAGTACATGTATGTTATATTATATTGTCAGATATAAAACTCTCGCATATAACTAACTCCCTTCTATTATTCGGTATATTATTACTAAACATAGCTAATTACTTATTTAATTAAGTAATCAAAAAACGGTGAATTATTATTCACTTCAATTACAATAGAAACATCCCACAGTTATTGGAAAAGGAAACATTAAAACTATAAAATAACAAGGCCAGCTTGTTTCAAGTGTACTTTTTCGGTGAGAACTTGATGTATTACAAACAGCAAAATAAAGCAGTTATTGTGTTCTGTGTATCTAAAAATAATAATTTTCATGCCTCTAGAAGTATATACACCGGTTTCTAACGGTTTCTAATACTCCCTTTGTCGTTACTCGAATGAAAATATTACTTTCGGGCGAAATACGTCTCCAGATAAATCTTTGCTCATGGAAATGTTTGACCTTCGTAGACTGCACGAAGACCTGATTTCCATGGAAATGATATTTTACAGAATATTTATTTACTTCAAATATTTCATTTGTCAGCCTCAGAAACACTGCAAAGAGTATTTCTATCAAAGACTTCTGTTCTTAGAAAAGTACTCTGAGTACACATATTTACAATTGATTTCCAACATAAATCTTTTCGAAATAAAAGTATGTTGCTATAGCCAAGTTTAAAAAATATTTTACTCCGCTGTTCTAAAGCCCTTTGCGATACATGCACGTTCACATTACTAGTTGGCCTATGTCTAGTTGAAACGAAAAGTCTGAGCCTTTTAAACTTTAAACAACCTCAGTTTTTGTCCTATCCAAATGTATGCCACTTAATAAGTCGCCTGGTAGGTCAACTTTGCTATAACAGCACTGCTCTCGAACGCCCTGAAACAAAAAAAAATTGTCCAGCGTTTTAATACAGGAAGGTTCGTCGATCCTGTGGAGCATATTTATTTGGGAACCACTATCACAACTATAGATTGGTACACCTGGCAGTGAGTGTAAAATGGAACCCGTCAGATTTCACGAGGCCATATATTAGGGTCTTAATGCACATAGGCAACGTTACGTAAAAATATGAAAATACACATAATGTTAAAACATTTACACAGAGGTTTACTGATACTGTGTCAGAAAATAAACAATACCTTACCTGCGACTTAATTTTTTTTGATAATATGTTAACCGGAGTGGGCTATACGCGAGCGTGTGTACGCGCATATCTGCAAGTGACGGTACTAAATTATAGGCTCAAATAAATAACCGAGCGAGGGGGTAGAATGGCACGGTATTGAATCGTTGTCTGTCCTCTCTAATTCTGGAACACTACAACTAACGCAGATTACTTAAAGCAAAATTGAAATTGTTAATTTTTAACAGGCCACGGTCTATACCAAAATTATCCTAGCCAATTGTCTCCGTCTTCAGTACCCCAATAATTATAACTTTTTCGTCTTAGGTCTTAGAAATGTGATTGGAGTATCCATTTTAATACGTTGTTACATCTCGAAATATGTAACTTCATGTTTTCATGACATTAAGTATATGATAATATTTTAAGGATATCTCTAGGTTTCAAAACACCTCTATTTTTTGATGATATCGCCGTGATGAAAATAGTTTTTTTAAGTATGTGCGAGTACAGAAACTGTACTAGCAGTAGACGCCAAACTCTCGCTCTCTCTCTCTCTCTCTCTATATATATATATATATATATATATATATATATATATATATATATATATATATATATACTTACATATATATATAGGTACCGGTAAGGAAAATGATGTTTTAATAGAGACAACAGGTTCTAGTCACGGTATACTGAATTTCTAATTAGTATGTCCAACATGGCCAGTGTAACTTGAAAGGGCTGAAAAAAAATTTCCCATGTCTGACCACAGTCGTTCATCATCGGTCATCTTCGGCATGTCTCGGCGCGCCGTGTTTGCGCGACGTCACAGCGCATTTTCCGGCTTGGCGACGCGGCGCCCTTTGAGAGCGTCCGTGGGGCCCCGCAGGCGGGTTGGACTCGAACCCGCGACTTTCGTCCATGCGGAAAATGACGCCAGCTGTCGACGCCCGGTACCAACCCCATTCTGCCTCCCCTCCCTCCTCCTACACAAAGGCCAGTCACAACCCGACCGGTATTCGATTGCTTTTCTCGTGTCGCGCCATGCATAGCAAACATTAAACACGCGTAACCTCCCCCCCCCCCCTCCTATGTCAACCAACATCGTCCCGTCCCTCATTATCTAACGAACAACCTTTTCCATAGTATCTGTCCCCCCTTTTAATTTCCTCCCGCACGTGAGGCGATATGTAGAACATAATAAAACAGAGGTGGGGACTCTTGCGTTGGACATAACTTCCGTTTGGATGTTACAAAGCAGTGACTAAGTGAAAAGTTTTATGAAGTAAGTATGTAGAAGCGACTAAATGAATCTACAAGGAAAACGGGAGAATCCCGAGAGAAAAACCTTTGTATCGGAAATGTCCTTCAGTTTCTGACATACGAAAAGCAGTTTTGACGTCACCGGGAATCGATCATGGAGAACCGAGAGTGGAAGGTGATTGGATCACTTAAAAAAAAATGTATCAGCTACACTGCAAAGTTTTCCTCAAAGTACAAAAATTCATAGACAGAAAACGAATCCGGAAATCTAGCAGAAGTAATGAGCATTCAGTGCCCATTATTGTGTAAATTTTTACGCGAAAAAATTGAAACTAAAACGTACCCTAATCCTATCGGATGAAAAAAAAAAAAAAAACGAATGAATTGACTGATTCCAAAGAAATATCTTCGTGGTTTTGCTATGACATAAATAACTACATGAGCCACAGTACGCCCGCCATTATGAATAACATGTTTTGTTTTTAAATTCGCATTGAACTTATTGTAAAAAAAACGTTGTTGTAGTTGCATCTAAAAATAATACAAAAATTATTTTCCAATTGACTGATTATATCGTGTTCCCTTTGACGTAAAGTTTCTAAACTACGGAAAATCCAAAAAATGCATAAATAGACTTAAACGCTAGGACAGTCTAGAAAATCTGATCGCCATTGTATTCCTATTTCACAAGTAGCGCGTTGGTAAAGTGACAAATTCACTCATCTCCCAACATAACGATATGGGTTCGAGTCCTTGTATGGTAAACCCTAATTTACGCTTTATTTACGCAAGGGGAATCGTGGCGGATTTTCCGTTGGCTGACGGATTTTCTTGGGATTCTTCCGTTTTCCTCATTTTTGGGTTCCTCCGTTGCTTAGTTCCCGCCTCAATTCAACTTAAATAGCAGCAAATATTTCGATGGTAAGGACTGGCCAATGTGCTTCACTACATTCGGGATATGAAGTTATGTGGAGTAAAGGTTCCAGTGTCAGTCAAACAAAGTACTTTTAAAACTTAACAGTTACAGATATGCGTCAAGAAAATTTTACTTACAAGGAAGGCACCGGCATAGCTATTCAATAAAATAAGTTAGCAAACGGCGTAACACTCTTACAAAACTGGGCACAAATCAATCTTACAAATTTCCAAACATCGTGAATCCTGGGGGCCGCGGTGGCCGAATGGTCAGACCACTCACCTCTCACAAAGGCGATCCAGTTTCGATTCCCGGCGGGGTCAGTCTCCGGATTTCCTCATCTGGGAATAATGCCGGACGATGCCGTTGTTCGGTGGGTTTTCTCGGGGATCTCCCGTTTCCCTGCCCTTTCATTCCGGCTCCAAACTCACCTCATGCCATCCTTCACCAGCGCTAAAGATCATCTATGGAGTTAACCGCTGAACAGAATCTCTCACTCATCATGAACCCAGCTACCGAAAATATTTCAGCTGTCTTTCTTGCAGACAAAGGAATGCTATGTCAGACGGTTTAAAATGTTGAAAAGCTGACGTGTTCAAGATTTAACTTGAACGTTATCTGCTAATGCAGCAAAATATATCAAAATCCGTAATTTTTCCCAATATTATTCATGTAAATTTTTTAAATAACAATATTAACAGATTTTTTTTTTGTGTTGCCATCCACGAATGTTTATGAAGTTTTAGAAAATCTCCTTCCACTTTTACCCTTAAAGAGTGCGCTGGAACTTCTTAGCTGGCCTGACGTTCTTTGCTTTCTTAATTTCACAAAATCTCTTCATGAAGTCGCTGTGTTGTTTCTTACGCTCTTCAGACCATTTATTACAACTATTATTCTTAGGTTTGTGTGTAAATACATGGTTATATGTAGATACCTGAAAATTTCGCGTATTCTTTAAAGGCATGGGCCCGAGTTTCTTCGCATTTAATGTCAATTGTTTTTTTAAAACATAAATGGGAGCCGATAACGTAAAATCGCTTCTTAACTTTGTTATGGCTAATTTAAACTGCATACTCTAATTTTGTCGAGTCAGAAGACTGCAAAATAGTTGATAATTAGTTAATTAACGAAATTTCCTTTTAATTGATCAATTAGCTATACTCATCATATAGTTTGTCTCGAAAAGTTATATTGCATAGTAAAACCAATTTGCAGAAAGTTACGAAGCAATTTTCCGATATTGACTCTCGTATGGATTTAAAAAAATAATTCCCTCGAAAGCCGAGAATCTCGGGCCCAAGCCCTTAAGGCGCAAGTTAGAGTTCCAGCAACTATAGGTCTGTATCACGTTCACAATTGGTCGTTGACTTACTCCACTCTTTCTTAAAGTAGCTGAGATAATAATAAAACTTTAACTGAATACAGACCCATTTACTGAGTCAGCGAGCAGCTAATAAACAGCTGATGTCTACACGATTTAACAGATATTCTTGGCGACTAGACTAACTGTCAGTTAACCCGCAAATTTTTTCCTGTCTCTAGTTATACGTCAACTATCCAAAGCCGTTTGATGTCTTCTGTGATGTTAGTTTTTCTTTAGACCCTCCTCAGTTTTTTTTCTAACCAATCAGTCATTGTATTCTCTGAGCTGATTGGATTAAACGTATTTTGGTAGTTTTATGTCAATTCCGTAAATGTGTCGGTGGAGTTTTGGGCGTCTCTTACGCACAGTATCACTGAATCCGTCTGTTAACTTGGAAATGTCGGTGGCTTTTCTTACTATCCGAAATACGTTTTTTCTGTATTGGGCCTTGTATTTTCCTTGTAATTCCCTGTCAGAGTAAATCAAGTAAACTATAGCACTGAAGGTAAGGCAAGGTAACTGGGCTCCACGTCTCGTCGACAGCGAGGTCATTACAGACGATGAGACACAACTTGGTACAATGACAGGAGCTGGGAGAGGAATCGGCCAAGTGGCCTTTGTTAAGAAACCATCCCAGCATTCGCCTGGAGCCATTTCTGGAAACCGTGGAAAACCATGTGGGCATCCAGCCCGCCCTTAGGGAAACTTTAGGTTATTTCCCCTAGGTTAAGGTAAATGTAAGTATCTAATCATGTACTTGTTTTACAGCTGGTTCACGAGCCGTCCCTGCTCGTAGGCCTATTTACTTTCGCCTTCTTACACTATCTAACCTGCACGTCACACAAAGCGTGAATTCTACCTTTTCTTCCTAGCATGGAGATCCCACCAAGCACGTCTATCGTCTTGGGTTTCCTCTCGTGGCCTCACCATGACCCTCTACGGGACTAGTTCCCAGCTAAATCTGAGGGAAGCGCCAAGCAGGCCTTGAACCGAGTTCCTCCCTAACCTAAGCTGCATGCAGTAGTTAAGAGCGTATATGCCACATGCCTGGCATGCTGTTACCCTCCCTGCTCCCTTCCTAACTCCTAGTAGCTACAAGTAGTTAGCTACTAACCTAGGGTGCGCCCCATCTGGGCCACCAAAAAAAAATTATATCAGGATGGTCAGAGTCGGGATTCGAACCCGGGTCCTCCCGAGTGCGAATCCAACCTAACAGCTGTGGACTATATACTTTATTTTGTTTTATAACGTACAAATTTAGCCTCAGTCTGGTTTACAATTGGTACGTGGTTAGAAACTATTAACATTACAGAACAAATATTAATTATGAGTATTACAATACTATTATAAAAAATTTGCATGAAACTTATAATTGTAAGAATTACGAGGTTTTAAAATAAGTTAAACAAATAATTACTAAAATTTCAATATTTTGAATAAAACAGACATATACTAAACTGAAAATAGGGGGAAAGTATATATAAAAAGAAAAACGTCAAGAAAAAAATACATGGGCTATCGTAATAATTATCTTTTGGAACTGGTTCTGTAGCAGAAAGGACTTATATTTCGCCCCGAAAGTGTAGCGGGAAAGATTTCTTAAATATCGTTTGTAGAAAAAAATAAATAAATAAATGAACTAGTTTGTCCAAGTTGCGCCGAATGGTTCCTGCGGGGGCCAACAGTGAAAACATACACACAGTAGTCGGTGTTGACTGTTGGGGCGCAGGCTCGCTTCATTACCAAAAGATTAGGCCGCATTCTGTCGTCGAGAAAGCAACCACTGAGCCGTGGAGGCCTACTGCCCCCTCCCCCTTCATGCGACCCCCTCTCACGACAATCCTACCTGGCCACTCTCGGGCTGCCTCATAACAATATTCCTATTCGTACCCGCTGCGACGGACAAAAGTGGAATAACCCCTGTAGGGCCCGCCACAATGGCCGCACATGCGTGCCCCAGGGAGACAGACAGACGGACGCACACATATTTTATAAGCCTGCCCGGAAGAAAGAGATGGGCCCGGCCTGCGAGATCAACCAATTTTTTTTTTTCGGTGGTATGGAAAAATAGAGGGGGGTGGAGAGGGACGTGGGGCCAATCGCATCTAAGCCGGGCGACACATTTCCGCATGGTTGGCAACCCTGCCGGAGCCATCTTTGTGTATGGTCTTACCCCATACTCCTCTCCGGGCAGCTTTTTATCTCTCTCCGCAGTTTAGCAAATGGCATATAAAAATTGCGTCTCAGACAATGCGGAATAAGTAGGGGGTGAGGGGTGTTTGGAATATGCTGCTATTGAAAAACTGTTCCGACGGACACAGCTGACAATCTCGGCTTTATGCTCGTCGTTGGATCCTTCGGAAAACCAGTTTTTCGACGTTGGAACGATTTTTTTTTTTTTTCAAAATTTACCAACCCAAGTTAGTCATAAATCGAATGGATAATCCTGTAGGTCAGAACACGACGTTTCTTAGGTAGCGCAATGGTTTGGTGGAGGGGGGTAGAATTAACGTTTAAACAATTTCTTTATTGAAATAATACTAGCAGACCACAATATTGCTCAGTAAAACAAGCAATATTATAGTTTGCAGCACGTTTTGCATTAGCTTTGCAGTACGATTGAATATGTTCATTCTTTCCTAGTCTTCAGTGTATTTACTCCTTTTTATTTGGAACTCTTCCTTATTAAATATTTCCTTACGTTAGAATGCTACATACATTGCCAACTTAGGTTAATTTCACATTTTGTAGTGACAGGTATGCTAAATAAATTATTATTGTGCATTACATAGTACACCGTAAAATGTAAGGCATGCAAGGCATTGATACAAACTGGTGCGAAATTCTTAAGCTAAAAGTTCATGGCCGTATCTAAGAATGTGAAATGATGGAAAAATACACGGATGGTGTAAACCGAAAATTGGAAAGCATTTTGTATTGCAATAATTTCTAGGGCTCAAACAACAAAGAGAAAATTATATTGGGTAAACACGACGTCTAATGGAGCTGGTTTCTAAAACCTTTCTCTTCTAGCGACCTAAACAACATTTCGAATTTTTAAAACTTTCAGCCACGCAAAGAAAGAAACACTGCATTTTTCATCGTCAGTACGGGACAGGAAAACCATGATAACGGTTTAAGCGTCATGGAAAATCACTCGAGTCTTCTACAGACCCGTGCACACTATTTGAAATGGGGGAAGGGGGTGTTTCGTGTGGTAACAAAGTTACACGTAATTTTCTTTGTCACACACAAATAAAACATATTAGGCGGTAGTTAAACCCAGTTAATACATTTGACATGGAATTATTCAATATCTTTGTGAATGTGGTTTTCAGTTCTACACAAACTACTGTTTTATTAAAAAAAAAAAAAAGTTTAATATGTTAACCCCATGTGAGGGGCTTAGTCCCCAAAACCGTACCCTTACGCACGGTCATAGATCTACAACTATTCTTAAGTGACAAATACAAAAAATTTGTAATTATTATAAACTTTTGTCCAATATGCTAACAAGTTGAATTATTTTACTTATTGCAGTGCCATGTTGTTACGAAATTGTGAAATTTTCGTTACATTTGCCAATTCTTAAAATGCAAAAACATTTATAAGTGTGATTCCAAGAGTGTTTATTTACTACCATGTTATATGAGTTTTTCGTTTGTTTTTCCTTCTTTTATTTTATTTTTAGAAATATATTATTATTTTCTGACTGCGCAGAAGGAAAGAGACATAAACAATTTATGTTATCAGAAGTTCATCAGAACAACTATTTACATTATAGACAGAGGATTCTGCGTTAATATAAAATAATGGATTTTTTGGATCCTGATAAACATTAAGAACACGTGCCTCTATTTAGCACTAAGCAGTTTATTATTATTATTATTATTATTATTTTCGAATATTGTGTTCAAATTTTAAGCGGGAGCAGAAACAGTATCTCACATAACTTGTTTGTTTAAACTGGTGTTTATTTTGCAACCCAATTTTTCAAAACAAAAAAAAAAATCTATAATTTTGTCTAATTATCGACATGGTTCAAATATGCTTTAAGTCAGCAAAAAAATTGCTTCGAAAAAAACATGCTGCCAATGAAACACAATATTAAACAAATCTGTATAGCAGTTCTACGCAGTCTGCTCAAATTTAGAATATTACATATATATATATATATATATATATATATATATATATATATATATATATATATATATATATACTCGTAAGGGAGAACCCGTGCCCATAAAACGTATGAAGATGAAATATACTTCGTCAGAAGTTAGATAGTTCTTCATAGTTCTGTGACTTTATTTTAGTATAAATAAGATACAATAACGAAATATACTAAGAGTTAGTAATTTTTTACATATTTTTATACTCATACCGTTAACTGTTGTGTAACCGAAATGAAAAATTACGTTTTAAAAATCGTCTTTTTTATATCAGGAATCTCTTAAGTCATAGCAACGTTATGGCGCAGGTTCCTCTGGCTTTGTCTCTTCCTTCGTTTTTAAACAAAGTTTACATAAAATTTCACAATTTTTCTTCGAATTTCATCACTTAATATTAGATAAACACATGTTCTAACAACCAATGCTTTTCTCAAATTCATTGACAGAATACTATTGTCTTATCAATTGTATCAGATGAGTGAATGAGCGGGGGAAACGAGAGATCATCGAGAAAAATCGCCGACCAACGTCACCGTCTGGCACGATTCTCACGTGCGAAAATCTGGTGCCCGACCCCACAGGGAATCGACACCGGTTCACCTTGGTCATCAGATGCGGAACAAGTAGGAAATATAGTGCAATTTTAACATTTCTATGTAAATATAAAGAATTGAATTATTCTAATTCATTCCCCCAAAAAATAATGCACCTATATTTCACTTTTATTACACTACTGCTTGATAAATTATGGTCAAATGATTCATTATTCTCGTAACATAGGAAGCAATTTTTCACACTTCAACGGACTTGAAGCCCCTTTTCCTTGAGATCAGTGCCTTGGGCAGCTACACACTGGGTCTGATAACGTATTCAGCCACATATGGTTGAGAAGTGTGACGATACACGCCCGTTGCTCTGTGTGTCTATATATGTGTGTGTGCATAGAGTACAAGCAAGCTCCTGAGCTGGGATACGCGTGCATTTCGCCCCTATCGGAGAGGATTTAACGCATGAGCGACCCGCTGTCTATGCGATGTGGTCGCTGAATATCGCTTTGGAAGTTGGGGAGGGACGATTCAGGAGAGGTGACACACATACAGGCAGAGATATCCGTGTAGTGCTTCTAGTAAGGTTGGCTTAGTTTGGCGTTTCAACCTGCTCTGTCCTTGCTATAGTACGCCATATTTTCTCTATATCATACAGGTAGATAATAACGCACGTAAGCATCCTCAGAAAAGCGAAGCACATTAAGAAAAACGTTTTCTCTTCAATAATAGCAAAAAAAAAAGTTTTTGGTCACAGGCTTTGCCTATTGAGCATCACGCTGGAATTTTCATTAAGGCCATGCTCTCTTATTTCTAGTGTTTGTGTGATAGTTTTTTAAAGCTTATACGAAAGCTGATATCAACAGTTCGTTGGGTAATATAATTTATAATGGTTTTTGTCCAAATACCTATATTTTTATCAGAACAAGAAATTTTACGGTTTCAACTAAAAAGTCATTTAACCAGAATTTAGTCAATTATATACTTTGCTAAAACTATAGTATTTACTACCTTGAAAAATCTGCCAACGTGGAGAAGACGAGTGAAAAAAGTTACATAATTCACTATCTTACAATTTTAATTAATCACCAGCGAATTTTTTTATGAGTGTGGTTACAGACTGTGAAAATTCCCGTGTCCACTGCCCTATAGCGCTTGACGTTTCAAATGTCTGCATAACTGGCATAATCGATCATACATGCGTTCTAAGACAGTAGCTCATCATGATTACATCCTTATCTTACTACTTGCCTAACTTACCTGCTGCATTTTTACCACGTGAGTGGCCTTATTCTCATTGCTCAACCTAGCCGGAAGAGAAAAATAATAAAGAAAAACAAACATTTGACAGACATGTGTTGGCAGCCTTGCGGGAGCCATCTGTAATAGCAAATGATATTTCTACACACCTAAGAGTGCAGTGTAGATAAATAAACGCTAAAAACTCTAATTGAAATCTACGCTTTTTGTCAATAGGCCTTTGGGAAAATTAAAAAACCCAAACCTATACAATTATATTTGCCCACTTTATCAGCAAACACTAACTCAAAAATGACGCATTCGTTAAGGACGTCCAAGTGGGGAAAAATAGTAATTTTATGTTTGTATGAAATAGTGTATTTTTTTAGACGTTACTTGCGAGTACATTTCCTCTAACAAAATTAATTTTGCTCAACCAGTTTTCTCATAATGGCACTTCAAAGTCGAAGCTTTAGTTCTTATAAGCCGCAAAAACCAATGAACATAAATAAATTTAAAAATTCACATTGAAACTACATAACACAGGCTACTGCTTGGCATGTTTTAAAATCCATAACAAAGAATTTTTGTATTTAAAAAATAGATAAAAAAAATTTAAATATTCTGATTTTTTTTAATACAAAAACATTATGTTATGAATTAAAATTAAAAAAAACAAGCAATAGCCTGTGACATGTAGTTTCAGTGTGAATTAATTAATTAATTAATTTATGTTAATTGTCTTATAAGAACTAAAAACGTGCAAACTTTGACTTCGGAGTGCCATTATGATAAAAGTGGCTGAACTAATTTTTTTTTTTGCTAGAGGAACATGCTCATAGGTAACGTCTATAAAACTAACACTATTTCATACACGTATAAAGTTATGAATTTTTCCCCACCTGGACATCATCAAGGGCGATCTCTTGTGCTGCAGCTAAACGTACGAGATTTCGGCGTCCGAGATTGTTCTTCAGAAATACGTTACTCGAGAAACATTTTGCTAGAAAAATTGGCAGATTTATCCAGTTTTGATGGTATTCTTTATTTTTAATTTTATGTAAGTTGGCTTCGATAAACTTTTACTGTTAAACTGATGTTTTTGGGTCTGAATTATGCACCATGCCCTCTAGTGCGATAAAGTCATAATTTTATATATTCTGTATGAAATAGTGTAGCCTATGTTTTGTAGACGATATTTGTGAGTGCAGTTTCCTCTTAGGAAATAATTTAAGCTGCCGTAAATTTCTCATAACGGTGCGTCAAACTCAAAATTTGCATGTTCTGCTGCCATGCAAATAGTGAAAACCAGTTGACTTACGAGCGTGAAATAATTCGCAGTGAAATAACATGCTATGGACTACGTAACAAAACACTTGAAAATACTCGCGAACAGTTTTTGTATTTTAATAAAATGCTTATTTTGCAACCTTTTTTTCTGTATTTTTGCGGGTTTTTTTAAAATTCAAAATATTACGTTGTGGAGGATTTCAATGCATCATTGCATAACACATGTCATGTAAGTTCACAGAGAATTAATTTGTTTAAGTAGGCCAGTTGGTTTTCACTATTTTCATGGCAGCGTAACAAGCAAATTTTGACTTTGACATCCCGTTATGAGAAAACAACGCCAGCTAAAATTTAGGAAACTGTACTCACAAGTATCGTCTACAAAACTAACAATATTTCATAAGAGTATAAAATAGTGTTAGTTTTGTAGACGATACTTAAGAGTACATTAACATCTAACGGAAAAAAATTAGCTCATCTAGTTTTCCCGTAATGTCACTTCAAAGTCAAAATTTGCATATTTTTACGTCATACAAAACTTGAAAACCAGTAAATATAATGAAATGGAAAAAATCTCATCAAATCTACACGTCACCGTCTACGGCTTGAAGCATATACAAACACATTATTAAATATTTCTGTGTTTAAAATAAATTTCTAAAAGTACCAAAAAAAATTTAAATTTTGAAATTTTTTATTTAACATAAACATTTTTTGTAACGGGTTTTAAATGCTACAGGCCATAGACAGTAACGCGTAGTTTTGATATGATTTTTTTCATTTCATTATGTTAACTGGTTTTCAAGTTTTGTATGAAGTAAAAATACGC